>VXAB01003469.1:0-131860 GCA_013399175.1 Odontophorus gujanensis
CGGTGCGGTGCGGTGCGGTGCAGTGCAGCAGCGGAGCCCCCGGCTGCGGCGGCACCGCGCTCCGCCGCTCTCAGCCGCGCAGCTCCTGGCTCCCGGCGGCCGCTATCGGGAGCTGCGCGTCGCCGGCGCTCCTTTTGTGAGCCGCTCTCCTCGGCGCGGCTTCTCCTCCCGCTGGGTTAGAGAGAGAGAGGAGGGAAAGTCGCTGCCTTCTCTGCCTTTGGCACCGCGCAGCCCCTGCCGTTCCCCTGGTCCTCCGGAGGGAGCCCCCTGCAATAGCTTAAAGGGAGAAGGGAGTGGGAATTGTCTCTCTGCCTCAGACGAGTACTGTCCTGCCTTCCTCCGCAGGGTCCCCGGGCAGCGGCAGGATTGATCTCAGACTCGCTGAGTAGCGCTCTGGTTGAGTGGAGTGAATCCAGATTCACACCAATACGACGCGAGATGGCACCGACCCTTGCGGTCTTCCTCTCCCCCGACTCTGTCCAGGCGATGCTCCAGCAGCCCCCCAAGCTCTGCACTCCCCACCTGCTTCTGAACTCCCCAGAGCTCAGCTCCTCCCCCGGCTCAGCAGGAGCGCACGAGGCTGAAGAGCGGCTCATCCAGGGCTAGGGACTAGGGGACATCCCATCCACTCAGGATCCGAGTGGGGTGCACATCTGCCTAGGAGACACAGGGAATGGCTGTATCGTGCAGGTTGAGAGCGGGACCAAAGCTCTGGGCTTTGTGTCCTCACATCGAGGACTAGCGACAAGTGTTGCAACTGGCTAAATGCTCCCCAGGGGCAGAGTATGTGTCCCAGGCAGCACTGGGGAGGATCTGAGCCCAGATCGCCAGCCACGGGAAGGTGGCAACAGCCAGGGGAACAGGACGGCAACTGGAGCACAGAGTGCCTGCTGTTAATCTAGCAGTCCCCAGAAAAAAGTGTCCCTGTTGGGCAGACCTATCTGGCATAGCTTGGGGAGTGGTGTGGGGGTTCCCACCTGGTCTGTAGACCCTGAGAAGAAAACAATGTTCATGTCCCTAGGGAGTGGGACAAATTGGAAGGTGCTTGAGATGCCACAAAGGAGTTTGAGGGGAAAGCAGTCCTACAGCATCTCTGTTGGCAAAGGCCTGCCAGTCCAGGTGGTAGCGTGGGACTCGCTGCTTGTGGGCAAGATTTGTTGGCAGTGGCCTTCTCCAGGAGCTGCTGATGCCAGTGGGCATGCACACAGCTGCAGGAAGCCTCATGATCCGCCTCCGCTGTCAGCCCCTGCACAGCCACATTCAGCCAGCACGGGCTAATTAGTGAGGGCCAGGAAGGAAGAACCTCATCACACATGGCCAGCCCTTCGGCAAGGCCTGAGGGGCCCTGGTGCTGCTGGGAAAAGGGCCCTGGATGCTGCAGGGTAGCTAGAATTATAAACTCCGGAGTGGATGAAACACCTCGATCCATGGTTTGCCAAGGCCCAGGGATCTACCAAGGAGCCTAGATGCCAGCAGGAGGTCAGAGACATGGCTGACGGATGCCAGTGCTGCCTCTGCTGGCATGTGACATCCCTGCCCCCACGAGCAGCTTTGGCAGCCCCATCCTTCACGCATGTCGTGCGCAATCACTGGATTAAAATGCAGCACTGCACTTCCTCGGCCGGGCGGGGGATTAGCCCTCGCCAACTTTGCGGGCGGTACTTAGCAGCAGAGCTGCTTCTCCTGGCTGTGTGGCGATAAGACGACATTAGCATCACAAATCTAAGCCTCACCGACCTCGGGCAGCTCCGAGGGAAACGTAGGCATACACAGATATAGGATGTATGAGCTTGTGTTTAGGGGGGCGTGGCACAAAACAGCTTGAGGGTCAGCCCCCTAACCTGTGTCACAGTGGGGCTCTGTCCCTGGGAGGTGACAGTCGTGCCACCCTGACTGTAAAGGCTTCATGATCAACAGTAAGCAGTGAGCCACCCCAGGGCAGTGAGGGCAAGCCACCTGCAAAGCACCTTCCTACCCAGAGAGCCAGCAGGGCCAGAGTTCAAGGCAGATGCAGCAACAGCACCCAGAGCCCCTGCCCTGCTGAAAGAAAAACAGATGTATGAGTGGCCCCGTGCACTCAGCTGAAGATGGCGAGGGAGTCCTCTGGTGAGAACCGATCCAGCAGAAGGAAATGAGATGTCATTACATTAAATATTAGCTGATGTGCTCTCACACTGGGCTTGTTATACTAGCTAAGTGATGCTTCTCTTCAAAAAATAATTAGAAAGAAATGTTGCCATAGACATAGAATACGAGTAAAAGGCTGTGCTAGCATTTTGGAGATGCCGTGTGCAGGAAGGTGGGCTTTTGTTTTTGATTACGTTCCATCAAACATTAAAAACTCACTGCCAATGTGTCCTGAGCTTCACAGGCTTCATCTAGCTACAGACATAGCAACAGATAAATACGCCACGACAAATTTGGTAACAGTACTTTATTGACAGCCAAAAACAAGATCACTGTATGCTGCAAGCCTGAACTCCTGCCAGCAGCCACAAGAGGAGCGCTGAGATGAAAGATTTACCACCAGAAACGGACCGAAACTACTAAAACCTGAAATAATTGGAAGGTCTCCATGAAGGTGAGGGCTCAGCTGTGTTGCGTCCTCAGAAAGCAGCGAAAGCAAGCAAGAGGAGATGAAAGGCAAACACAGTGCTTGAGAGGGGCAGCGTGGCCACAGTGGGGACTGGAGGTGTCTGTGAGAGCTGAGCGCTGTGATCTTACGACCACGCGGCGGAGATGGGAGAAACGCGGCAGAGATTAGCTGATATTTGTGGCTGTTAAAAATGATCAGCTTAGTGAAAGCTGGAATCGAGAGAGGAGCTTTGGAGGGATCAGCCAAACCTAATTAATTGGGCAGCGTGGTGGGAGAGGAAATTAAGTGTGGACAAGTAGAAGGAGAAGCATATTGGAAAGAACAACTTCAGCTCTCCATAATTGCTCGTGGTTTCTAAATTAACTGGAAGCATTAAGGGAAGAAAGATGTGGGTGGATCTGTGGACAATAGAGTGAAAACCATCTGGTTAGTGTACAGTGGTGAGGGAAAAAAACACATACGCTGTCAGTTTGCTTTCATAAAGGCAACAGAAAATAATAAAAATATTACTGTATGTGTTGGTAGTGACTCAGCTGTTATGGACGAGTCCAGGTTTTCAATGAGAAGACAAATTCTGATTGTTCATGATGAAAAATACAGAAAAATGTTTTTATGAAGTCTTCTGTAGTAGTAAAGCGCTGGGCCCTGGGGTGCAGGACGAAGTCTGCGGCATTCCCGAGCATCTCAGAGGACTCAGGAAGGCAGATGTAAGCTGCAGGTGCTCCCAGAAAAGTAACAGCCAGCACGAGGGTGTGTCATGCCTGTAATGCTATTAGTGCCTGATCACTCGGATACCTCAGTTAAAGCCCAGGAAAAGCTTGTGTCTGTGATCTGTTTGAGCACCTTCCTTCTGGGATTAGTGTCATTTTCCTCCTCCTCACCAAGCAGAAACGCTGGCTGCTGCAAAAAGCACTTGAATGCATCAGGGTCTGTGGGAACGTCCCTTTGTCCTCAGCTCCTGTGGGGTCTCTGGGACAGGTCTCAGCTCCACTGCTGCTGCTGGGCCTGTAGCAGGAGATGGATGGAGCAGGGCGGCTGCCTTCAGAAAGCCATTTAGAGCACCTGAATCCTGTGGTAATTATGCTCTTGATTTGCATATCATGAATAGCCATTCAGCAGCACCTTCCTTTCCCTCAGCTCAGCTAAGAAGACTTGTCAGATGCCTGAAGGATGTGACAGTGATGGCAATTCCCATCCTCAAGGATGATCACTTGGATCCCTTCCCATCTGGGATAAGGAGGTCCTTGAGGGAAGGCCCTTATTGAAGAGCTGGTCCTTTGAAAAGTCGGATGATCCGTATGGGTCCCTTTCAGCTTAGGGTGTTCAGTGATTCTTATGAGGGCAAGAGACTAATGTGAATCCCAAACATCCTCTTAGGGGCTGTCCTGAACTAGAGACAGTCAGGAGGAGGCTGAAGAGTGGGGAACAGCACCCTCAATGCAGGGACATGGTTGCAGCAAGGAAAAGGAGGCACAGGGCTGTGGGTATGGGTGCGTGCATTCCAGGCAAGGGATGTGTGCAGGAGAACATCTGGAGGAGAAGAGCATAGAGAGGGGAACCCTGCATGCAGGCCTGCTGCTCTGAAACACTTTGGCAAAGCAAAGCAGCTCTAAACCCAGAATAACGTACGGGCCATATGCTTCAGCACTTTCACTGGCAGACAGAGCCTTATGGTAAATCAGGCCATAAAAGGTAACATCCTCTTGAAAAAAGGAAGCTTGGAGTGCCTGTCTGCTTGTTAACGATGCCTTGGAAGGGCCTCACTGGGGGCGCTCACTAAATGAATGCTCACCCAGCACTCACGACCGCGATGATTTTAGCCAGGTTGAATTGGCCCATAAAGAGGCTGTGTCAGGTGTGGATATGTCCCAGCCACAGGATGTGGGAAGGAGCCACAGTGGTCAGGGGCTCCTTCATCTACACCAACCCCCTGTGCTACAGCATGAGCACAGAGGGCAGCATCCAACCACAGCCTAGTCTGAGACCACCTGTGGTTGCGGTCACCTGCTGGAAAGCAGCTCCCCCGCTGACTAATTGCTGAACAAAGTGTCTCTGCACTCTGACAGACAGAGCCCCGGGGAGCTCCTAGCTCAGATATTGGCAGGAGGCGAAGTCTCTGGAAATGAGGCTTTACAGCGCTGCCGAAGCCAGAGATGAAAGGGAAGCAGCAGGGTTGGAAATAAGACATCTAGTGGCAGCAGTGTGAGCACCGCAAGGACCGCCCCATTTATGTGGCACAGAAGAATGGTGGAGGGGCCTCATCCCCACCCATGTGGTCCGGGAGCCTCGTGCAGACCCCCAGCATCCTGCTGCCCTGTCCTGGGGCTCACACTTGAGGGTGGGGGTCGACCCCTTTGCAGGGCAAGTTCCCCACCGCAACACCCCTCTGCACACTGACCTGCAGCTCTGGGGCTGTTTTCTTTGTCTCCTTCCTGGTGTCAAGCTTCCAGGCAAAGCAGCTGTGGAAATGTTAAGAAAATTCAGCTCAGCAAGCAGCAGCAGAAGGGTCTTGTCCCCCAGACACTTTAAAAATATTGAAATTCACTTGAATAAGCAAAAAAATGGCTGAACTGTCACGCATGAGGCACATGAATCATCTTCAGGGAGGAAAGTGATCCTGGCAATGTCTGGGCTTGAAGTAACAGTAGTTAACATTATAATGACTCATAGCACATATGCGTCACATCGTTTTTCATTAGGAGCAGGATCCTGGTGTCCTGTGACTAACTGGGAGCTGGAACCACGGTCCTAAAGCCTGGGGACGGGAGCTGGCTCTCCCATATGTTCTGGTTAGGTGCCAAAAGCATTATTGGCTGCCAGATATTAAATAATAATAATTCTCAGATCAAACACTTCATTCGCATGACAAAATGAGATGGTCTTTGGAGATGCCTTCCCCAGGGAGCGCCATGATTTTAATAGGGAGAAAATGAATAAATTGAGGGCAAGCACCTACAGAGGGGCCCTTCTGCCCTCAGTTTATTAAAGTCAACCCCTGTCTTTGCAGCCCATCTCTGATCTTCAGACAAAGTCAACATTTCTATTTCTGCCTCTCCACAGAAGGACCTTCAATTTCTTTGCAGTAACCTCATGGACCCCTCAGCATCCCCCCAGCAAATCTCCTGAAAGGTGTAAGCCCCCTCTAAAATGCTGCAGCTCCTGCAGTCCAGCCCCTTGCTGAACCTTACCCCAAGCAGACCTTATCCCACCAAACCTCTTGGTTCACTGGCTCGTGCCCATCTAGGACACTCAGGGCAAGCAGGGGGGCTGGAGCCTCTGCTGTGGAGGGCAGTGAACACTCCCCAGTGTGGGTGGCTCTGGTACATACTAAAGCTCATACCATTAGCTTGAAACTGCTCTTTGTAACCAGATCATCCTCCAGCATAATGGCAGCATTGGACCTAGGCAAGCGCAGAGTAGCCAAAGAGATGTGCTGAAGTTAATGCATCGGTCTGGAGGAAGAGAAGATACCCACGGTTCTTTACCCTTCTCTTGGTTGAATAGAACAAACCAGCCAAAGAGATTTTTGTCAGACTTTAAAGAATATGCCACCTGTGGGCTAAAGGAAGCAAGAGGAAATGCATCTCACAGGGTAGCATTTGTTCTGAGTGACAAACTACCAAAAATGAGTGCTTATAATTGAAGCTCTCTCCCCAGTCCTTGCAGCAGGACCAGTGTGGTGCTCTCCCGACTGAAGACCAAGTGACTGCGGAGGGCACTTATGCACCATCAGAAAATGGCCAGCAGTCAACAGATGCTCACATCAGACGGTGAAATACCTTACAGAGGACAGGATAATGGGAGGACAAGGCTTTCAGACATTTAGAAGCAAGACTGCCTGGAGCTAGAAACAAAAACACAGTAGCAGTGTGGTTCAGAGGTATGCAGTGGTAATGTTAATTGGCATCCTCTCCTTGAGTGTGGGACACCCTCGGAGCTCGACCTGTGACAAGTTCAGCATCTGCAGCCATTCTGGGGCCACAATGGGTCAGATGGGCTCTGTGAGCCCTCACAAGCAGGCAGACAGGGGCAGGGAGGCTTAATCAAAGAAGACATAGACTGTGTTTTCTTGTGGATACTCAACTACAGCAGCCGACTGTGCGTGAAGTCTGCGCAGCCACTTGTTTTTCATTTAAGTCTGTTCTTGGGGTTATAGATTTAGCTGTAGCAATAATGGGCTCAACCTCTGACTAGGGATCGTTTATAAACAGGAAAATATTTCAAGTTTTCATAAAGCGGACTTGTAATATAAGTGGAAAGAGCTTGAAGGAGTCCAGCCGTAATCTGTTGACTCAAGATAATGTTATCTGTGAGGAGCTCCACCTGGGCAACCCTCTCATTTCTCCTCTTTCTGGAATGGTGTCTGGTTGTTGGTGGTCAGGTAGTTGGTGTGTTTTTCTCACAAGAAGACAGGGATGGTCCAGTTTGACCTTCCTTCACACCCACAGCTCTATCAGCACCCCAGAACTCCTGTAATTTTAAGAACAAGCTCCTGCTTCACACGTCAGCTTTGTCAAGTTGCCTTAACTGGGCTTGTCACAGCCAGGAATCGCCCCTGGCCCTGCACACACCAAGCGTGAGGTGTCCTGCAGCAGTCCTGCCAGCCCTGCAGGCAGTACGAGTGGGCTACCAATGTATATCCTGATTCTGTCCCCAGTTGGGCAATTTGTGCAGGCTTTACACTCTTATTGACTGCATCCCATGATGACCTTGCAAGAGCAGCAAACACCCACACAGCCATTAGGTTCAATTATTGTAATTCCCTCTCCACAGGGCTCCTCCACCATGCCTTACAGGTTATTCCAAAAGCAGCAGCAGGTTGCTTGCTGGCTTGAGCCACAACGATCATATTATCTTCACTTCTGCTGCCATGAAAGCGGCAGATTGACTAACTTGGCCTCACCAGTCCTTAAAGTTATTGCCAATATTTTCCTGGTTGCCTTAAAGTCCTTTTCTCTCTTCATTTAATCTGGAAGCACCTGCGAGACCAGCACCTGGGTTAGAGCAAGGGGTCTTCATCCAGAAGGGAAGCCAGGCCCCATGGGAGACAAGCACAAGAGACGGAGCCTGGATGAAGGTGCCCTCACTGCCATCATGCTTGATTCATGGGGAAAAGAGCATCACAAAAGCACTGCTACCCCACCAGAATAGAAGAGTTTTAGTATTCTGCTCACCATCCCATTTTTCCCTCCTGCTCTGCACCAACTTCCTTTAATTTGCTCATTAAAGGGAGCTGGGTTATTAAAACAAACTGTGGCATTTTCTGTTGAAACCTGTGAAAAAGCTGAAAGGGCTGAAATTGCCCTGACACTAATGGGTACAACACTGGCTCAAGTGAGTTATCGGCAAGCTGCCCGCTGATTCCTGTGGAGCCAAGATTTTACTTCAGATGGAGCCTATCTTTCAATTAAAGGTATTACTCCTAATATTCATTAAAATTCTGTTTAATCCAGGCTCTGCGAGGGGCAAACCCTGAAATTCATTAAGAGTTTTGTAAAAAGCCACTGCAAAAGGCCACAGTTGGGAAAAGTGGCTCCCAGGGGGAGAGGAGCAGGGCAAGAACGTGCCTTCACCTGGGGAACAACCAGCACCTGCAGCTCATTGATGGAGAGTGGGATGGTTTTTAGCATCTCTCTATTGAGCCCATTGAAAAGGGTGGGTAGGCAGCAGCAGGGGGGTTTGCTCCTTCCTCACTGTGGTGCTCTGGCTTCTGATTGTGCTGTGGGAGGGCACCCAGGTGTGGTGGCTTGCCCCAAACTACTCAGATACCCACATAACCAACCAGTGGAGGGTTTGTGTTCCACCTGCACCAGACTCTCTGTCCCTACCACAGTTTGCATTCACTGCATGCTTGTGCAAAATCCTGTTGGCTGCCGTTGACTTACTACTGGTGGTGCGTATGACAGAGGTCTTGTGGGCTTCAAAATCAATCCGGAGGCCGTGCTCTGTGAGCTGTTGAGTGAGTACCCTGCAAAGTTGCCCAGAGGTCTGCAGCTACCTGCCTGGAGATGCTGCTGTCAGCAAGCAGCCAGCTGCCTTGCAGCTCTGACGTTAGCGGTGTGGATAAAAGTGCTGCAGATCACTGAAAACAGAAAACAGCTCAGGGGCTGGAGGAGAAAGGGAATGGTGGGATCTCCAGGTGGAGGTTGCAAAAGAGGCAAAAGAGCACTCAGGAGAGCTGGGTAGCTCTTTAGGGGCTGGGATGGAGAGGGGTTTGCAGACACCTGGACAAGAAGTCAGCAGCTCATTTTAAGCAGGAAGTGGTGTCCTGGGTTCTGCATTGCTTTGTGATCCACGAATGCGAGCTGAGGTGGCTTAGGTCTGTGTTTTACTTTGCTCTAGTTTTAGTGCAGGCATCTTCTTTTCTCTGTCTGCATTTTCAAATGCTATGATTTTGTAACAAAATATTTCTTCATAAAGGAACTGTTAGTGCGTTTTTCCCAGGCTGCTGCCTTAGGTGGTGGCTTGACCTTTGTGAGAGGATGCATCTGCTAGGGAAATAACTTCTGCCTGTCCCTGTGTTCCTCTGCATCTCCTAATTTCTTTATTTTTTATTTCCAAACGCCATCCCATAGGGCCAGATGACTCCTAAATCCCTGTCCCCATTCTGTGCATTTGGCATTCTGCAGCCCAGGTTTAAGGCTGTGAGGGCTGCTGCAGCCAGCAGCCAGAAGGCAGCCTGCCAGCAGCCCTGTCCCCTGTCCTCTCAAACATCAGCTGCCTTCCCCAGCCATAAAATACTGATGTATGAAATACATTGGGTTCCTGAGATCAATAACCTATCAGTACTCTGAACTCAGGGGAGGCAGCCAGCTCCTGCCTCTGCCAGCTAATTCCCTGAGAACCTCTTTCCTTTCTCCCCCGTTGCCCTCTCAGATCTTTTTGTTCTCTCCCTCCATTTTTGCTGTTGCTTCCAAAGTCGTCACTGCTCCTTTTTTTGTCTGTGTTTATTGTTCCATTTTCCTAAACTGTGCACGTATTTATCTTCTTTCTCTGCACCTCTTCTCTCTTTCTTCTTCCAGCCTCTCCCCTCTGCTTCCTCATTACTTCTATCTCCTGGCAAATGGTATGCTGTCATTTGCAACTGTAATGATGATGAAATACCTGAGATGTGGAAATAGCAGGCATCATTTCCCTCTCTGCCCTTTCCCTCCTCCCCTCACACACGAGGCGTATTTCATTTCTCCTATTCTGCATCTGCAGCAGCGGAGCTCTTGTGTGCCCAGGGAGCATCAGCGTGGTGCCAGCAGATGTGGAAGTGATGAAGGATGGCAGGAAGGGCCAGCTCCCCTGGCTGATCTCCTTCGGAGACCCATCGCGTTGCAGACTGAGCAAGGTGAGGGCTGGCTCTCAGTGTGCTTCCCACCCAGCCATCTCTGAATGCTGTGCTGCGATAGGCAAATCGCTTTATCTCTGTGGCACAGATGGAGGAGCTGAAACAAATCACTGTGCTCCACGATGTGTGAGAAGGAGACAAGTAGAGTGTCCCTACTCTTTGTGCTTTGAAGGGAAACATCTCTGAAGGGGACTAGCCTCAGGGACCAGCCATACTTGTGCTTGAATCTCCTGGTGGGAACAAAGGTAACACAGCTTTTTGCTGCAAATCTGGAGTCTACCATGTAAAACTCAGACAGAAGTTTGATGTTCCTCTGCTTCAAATTTGTTTTTTCATGTGGCAGGGGACAGACTAGCAGTGACTGTACACAGTGAGCAGGACCTCTCCCACAGCACACCAGGGGAAGACAAGGGGAGCAGTCCCATAATGGGAAAGGTGATGGAGCATAGCTGCACGCAGCCACAGAACAGTGGTGGTGGGTACAAGCAAGGCATGGTAAAGTCTGTGGGTGATTGGCATAGCCCACAGACCCTCCAGGTGGAAACTCTCCCACCCTCACCTGGTCCCACTACTGGGAGCAGTACTACTGAAAGTTGGTCCCTACAGCCCCTGGACAGGCCCAGACCAGCATCACACCATGGCCTGAGCTACAGTGTCCCCAGAGCTACCGGCTCTGTTCCAGCTTATACTGTTTGCCCTCACTTAAAGTGAGTGGCTTTTACTTGTCTCTCTTGTTGAAATGTGTGTGATGTTCGTACACTGTCTGTGTCATTCTTGGTGATCTCAGTAAAACAAGACAGGTAGCCAACTGTTGACTGCACATTAGCTGTGCTGGGGATACTTTTCCAGCGGTGTAAGCTGTTTCTATAAGATTATGAGAAATTAGTCAAGCGTTCATGAGCAGATGCTCTTCCTTCTGAATAACACAGGACTTGCTTCACCATTGGAACAAGCCCTTCTGGTAAGCTACTGCTAGCTGCTAAGGTGCTGATGTGATGTGACATGCGCCATTTGTCTTCAGACAAGTTTCCACACTGGACACGATGAGGTGAAGTTGGCTGTGCCGGCAGGCTGCTTTGGCAGAATGGGCGGCTGAGCAAGAAAGTGCATTCCAGGATGAGAAGTAAACCCATGTCCCTGGCCCATGGGGGCCACTGCATGCTCCTCATTTCAATGCCTTTGAAAACAAATTCAGACGTGAACTTAGTGATGGACTTCATGGGGCACAGAAGACAATTATATGGAACAGAAATAGCCTGCATACACAGCGGGAAGAGCTCTTGGATTCAGAGCCCTTATTATAGATCAGAGTTCATGAGATTCAAAGTCTGTATAGAACATCAGAGGCTGTGTTGCCTCTGGATTTCCTCTGAATCACGCCTTGGCAAGTAGAAAAAGACCTGTCTGCCATAGAAACAGAATTATTTAACCCCTGATAGTCCATATGGTGCATCTGGGACTGGGCTTTCTTGATCAGACTGGTTCAGAGATTTTTTACATCTAGATTCTGCATCAGCAGCAGATGACTTGATGGGGATCAGTGGGGAAGCTTCAGGGATGGCTGCACTAATTGCTTCTTGGCCCTGAAAACTCATCCCCAGTCATCTTCAGAAAATGAAGTCATTTAGATCTGTCCACGGGCATCATGTCTCTCACTGGTTTCCCTCATATGCTGGTGAGACAACCCTCATAAGCCAAGGACTTCATCTGTGATGACACAACCTGAAAGCCATTTCTGATCAAAACCATTGCCTTTCCAACAGCAGGATTCCTCCGAGTCATTGGGAAGCTCCTCATGCTGTGAAAATGTACATGACTAAATTGCTCTTTACTGCGCCACTTTCTGCTGGACATGAGGTGGGGTGTAGTTACTTCATCTCCTCTCCTGATTCTGCCTCTGTCCCCAGAGTAGGAGCCACGCTTTCCTGAGATCACCTCCCCAAGATATTCAGAATCATGTCCTGGAACTGTTTTCCAAGTGCAGTTTGTAACTGAGACCGTTGCACCAACCCAACGTGATCCCCCTTAACCAGCCATCCTGGCAGCCAAGGAAATAGTCTCTCCTCTGCTCTCCCATTAGAGAACATCTACGTTTGTTGTTTCCTCTTTGCTCTGTTTCCTTGGAGGTTTTTATACAGCTTGCTGCCCAGGCCCAGCAGCCCATCGGTGCCACAGTGTATCTGAATACCCTCAAAACAGTGGGATTAGAGGCTTTGCAAGCCACCAGTTTTCTGCTGAACACGTCCCCATCTTCACCAACAAATCCGCAATTGCCATGACTCAATTTCATCTCTCTCTGCCACTCAACCTTAGACAACAGCGTGGGATTTGTTATGCTGGGACTTGTGTTCCTGAGTGTGAGGACGTGCCTGTTATCAGCGGTTGACAGGCCATCACGTAAACATTGCTGTCAAAGCAACGAGCCGGCAGCAAGCATTTCCCTGAACCCCTGCCTGTCTGCAAACAGCAGCAAAAGTGCAGCTCCCGCTCATGAAAGAGAATCTCCAGGCATCGTGATCCCCTGACCCAGGACAGGACACAAGGCACAGCCATGAGGCATCACTTGGAGGATGAGCAGCTCTTGAGGTGGGGTCTGTGCACTGGCATGTGTGGGAGGAGGCCCTGGCTCCCTATCCAATGACTCTTGATTGCTGAGGATAGTTTTAAAGATGGTCAGTGTGCTGTGGCTGTCAATGAAAATATTTACCTTTATTCCATAGAGCCGTAACACGGCTCCCTTCACACCTCTTCTCCCAAAGATGCAGCCCAGACTCTTGCCTCAGTGACGAGGGAATGAGAAACCCTATGCAATGTCCAGAGACCTTAATGTTTGCACTGGCATCTTGCTGCTTTCATCCTTTTGAAGGCTCCTTTTGAAAATTTAGCACCGCCATTCCTGGCACGCTGTTTTTCTCAGTGATGTGGAGACTACTGAATTGTGGCCACAATCACTCCAGATGAGGATGTCACTGCTAGCAGCAGCTGACAGGCCATCAAAACACAGTGCCTCCAGGCTGACACATGGCGAGGAACCAGCTGTGGTTCTGAGGAGCAGCCCATGCGCATTATTTAGAGCGAAGTTGGGGCAAATGCCTCCCTTGTGTGCCCTAAAGAATGCTGGCCTGGAGTTCAGTGGTTTAAAATGTCATGTCAGGAGCACCTCTGCAAGGATGTGCTAAGCAAAAAAGCACTCCTTTGGGAGACATATGTGTTTTATTTCTTTTTAGGGGCTGGTCTCATGGATGATGGGCAGGCTGCATCAGCTGGTGTCTGTTTTCTGCAGGCTGAGCCAGTTCACATCTGTTTGGTCACTTCTGATAGCATCTGTGGGGTTTCCGACACAGAGTCCCTTAGTGTTAGCCCACCCCTTGGTGTTTCAAGTCCTTTCTCACCAGAGGAGCTGGCCTAAATTTCCTGGGGACTTAAAGGCTCCATTTCCTCCACAGGCATTTTTGCTCTAATAATGTGTCACTAAATGAAAAGAGTGGAAAAAAAAAAAAGGCTTTCTTGTGACGCAAATAGTCACAGCCAAACATTAAAGATGGGTTTTAGAATTTTAGTACCTTGCTTGAGAGTGAAGATACTTCATCTCTTAGAGGAGCTTTGGTGAAATGCCCACTGGTACTAAGGGACCAGAGATGATGCAAGACCCCTGTTCTGAACGAGCCCCCTGGCTGGAATTTCAGCATAGAACTTAGGAGCTTTCTAATCTGAGAACTTTGAATGCTGGTTTCCATTCAGGTGGTGCTGTGCTGTGAAGGGGCTGGGGAACTGATGTCTGCCTCCCTAGTGGGGAAGAAAAACCCATTCATCTTGTTTGGACCCAAAGACCACCATTAGAGGAAGGCCGAGAGGTCAGTAGAGAATTGCTCTGCATAGCTGCATTTTTATTGTATTAATTTCCCTGCTGCTCAGACAGGGGATGCTAAAGCAAATCTGCTTTGCATCTGATGTTTTCACAGAAAAAACAATTTAGAAAATGGTGGGAACCAACATCACCTCAGGAAAAGCCTGTATTTGCCCAGCTCTGCTTTTTCCTGGAACAGTGCTACCTTTCCAAGGCAGGCAGCCATTAAATCAGGGTCCCTGTACAGAGGGCAACTCTCGGGGTAAGTGCTGATGTCTTGCTGAAGCCACAGCTAGCACTGGAGCTTGCAAATTGCTCCCTGAGATTCATCACTCTGGGTGCTGGATGGGTCTCAGAGTGGTGGGGCTGTGCTCCCACCCCAAACAGAGGATGGGGACAGCTATGGCTAGGTGGGGGCACTACGTGACACTAGCTGCAAAGACCCTATCAGCTCCCACCCAAATCCTTTCCCACTGACAGACTCCAGTTGGCTTTGGCCAGTAGAATGAGAGCCAGTGTGTGTTTTCACATCCAAAGCTGTGCCCCTGCATGCTGCTGAGTTGGTGACATCCCCATGGTCGGCCCCTCAGCCCTCTCATCTACAATCACAGGAAAAAAATAATTGGATGGATTGAAGTGCAGCACCCTTTTACTTCACAGATAGGAAATTTCATATCTGCCCTGATTAGTGGCTGAGAGATACAAGCTCTCTCTGCAGCTGGCCATGAAGGCAATTTCATTTCACCATATCTGCTGATATAGGACAGAGTTTGAGAGGCTGAACACTGCTGCTGTTTGCTATGTTAATAATCTGCCACTGTCCGCCTCCTGGCCCAGGGTCCTGCCTGCGCCCCTCCATCTCTGCTCCTCCATCCTGAATACAGAACACCCAGATGGGTAAAGAAGTTATGGTGGCATATGGATGTGTTTAAGCCAGCAGCAACCTGGCTTTAAATGAGACACCTCCACGTCCAATGCAGCACTGCTGTGAGGTCTTTGGTGCCTCATCTCAGCACAACATAGCATCTTCACCAGAGGCACTGCCTAAATTCCTTGAGAACAGCCTTCTCCTGGTTTCTGGCTGTCTCAGAACGCTAACACCAGGAGAACCCCAGAGAAGAGGCATGAACACTCGTGGCAATGAGGCCATGTGCTCTGGAGCTTTGCTGTATTCTGTGGTGGTTAGAGGTGCCAGCAAGTCCATGCCCCACCAGGGGAGACTTGAGGCAGGCTGTGTGTTCCTCATCTCCCAGCATACCTGTACAAGACAAAGATGGTGAAGAGCAACAGGTAGCCTGGTGGAACTAACACTCAGCACAAGACAGTGCCCTCAGGTCTCATAGCTTCGTCCCTAAGCTGATAAGGTTTGGCAGCCCTTTTGGGACCCTGCATCCCCAGACAGATCTCTGTGAGCAGAGGAGGGTATGATGACCAGTGTCCTCTACGTGAAGCCAGACAGATTTCCCCCTGCTACGAAACTGATGTTTTTAGATCAATACCCTCACCTTCTAAAATGTTCCAGAAGAGCCTGCAACGATTTTTAATCTATTCTAAATGTCAGAACAAATGGCATTTCCTTCTGAAAGGCTTTGCAGGGAGCCATACTGGCACTGCTTGGCTTCTGCCCAGGGTCAGGCATCTGCATGGCACCGGCAGTGTGCCCAACCCCAGCCCCACTTCCACAGGCCCCCCAGTCCCTGCAGGGATCTGCAGACTGCTCAGCTCACATCTGCTGACTGCTTTTGCATCTCTTACCTTTGCAGATACATTTTTCTCCTGTTCCCTCTGCCAGGCCCCTCCTCCAGGCTGCAGGAGCAAACGTGGTGGAGATGGGAAAATGCTGAATTCGTGGAAATAGGTCAGCACTGAGAAACTCTGGCTGGCACGGAGAGTGTGGAGGGGTGGGGTCTTGAGGTGTCTGAGTGTGTGAGAGCAGGTCACTGAGCTGCTCAAGCAAGGAAATGACAGAGAGGCACCTGGTTGGCACAGGCTTTGGTGACCCTCCTGCCTCAAGGGCGTAGCTTGCACAAGTCTGTGTGACCAAGCTTGAAATAACCCCAAATATCCCGGCCCTGCATTGCATGGGCAGTAATGAGATCTGCACAAACCCTTCTCATGTCCCTGGGGCCTCAGGGTGGGAATCTGGGAGAGGGATAGGGTGGCCATCCTATGCCACAGTAGTCATCCAGGGTACATCCGCTGCGGGAGAGCAGAGGTCTGCAAGGAGCTGTGAAGCACTGCCCTCATAAACGGCAATTTCCTCACGACATCTAATCTTGCTGCTGAGAAGTATGTTCACTTGCCACTAAGGTAGGCAGGGATGCAGCATTCTGTGCCTGTGCTCATCTGTTTCTCTCCTTTCAGGAAATAAAGCACTTAATCTCTCCAAGAGTCTCTTTTGGAGGCTTGATCGTGCCAGAAATCTCTGTGTTTCTCTTCCATGCACTGCATGAGCTGTTTAAGGGATGCTTTGTCATATTTGTAGTTTCTTTCCCCTCCATCATCATAAGCTGAAAATGATCGGGGCCTCAGCACTCCCCTGCAGCTGAACCCACCCTGTGCTGAGCATCCCAGAGCACCACCATGGGCTCTGACTGTCAGCTCCATGCTCTGGGCATGAGGCTGGGAAAGAGATAGTGCATGACAAGCTGACCTCAGAGCGTAGATTTTCAGGTTTTGTATGAAAATATACTGGATAATAATTTTTTCCTGAAAAATTTTGTAACGTTTTGTTTAGATATTTTCTACTAACACATTCTAGCTTTGTTTCAAGGTGACAGCTACATATCAAAGCTGACCTGTTTCTTAGTTTCTTTCTTTCTGCTTTTTTATCTGCAAAATAAAACAAAACATTTGGGGTTTGGATTGAGTTTTTATTTTGTGAAAATCTTCCCTCAGTTTTCCATTGGTTTGAACAGGAAGGTCTGCCCCTTCCTCCTGAGTGAATGGGTGGTGAACCCACTCTCCCTCCATTGCTGAGCACCCCCACAGCTCCCCTTCACTCCTCGCTTGGATGCTCGCACATCCTCAGCTGCCTGAGCCCTCTCCGGTGCCCCATTCCCCTATTACAAATGCAGTCATCAAGGTTGCACATACTTCTCCTGCCTCCACAACTTGCTTTCCATTAAAGGCAAAGATTAACTTCTGACTTCATTGATTGGAAGACCACTGAGAAGGGAAAAATAGTGCAGGCCATGGAGAACAAGAAGCAGGAGAGGGCAACCAGGGCTGGCATCTGCTCGGCCTCAGCTTGGCCACCCCAGAGGGTGCCTTCCCAACCAGGCAGGACTTGCACAGGGCTGCCTGGGAGGTACACAAAAACCTGCCATGCGACCCACAACCCCACACCTTGTGCTCTGTCCTGGCTGCAGCTTATCTGGAGCATCTTCCCTCCCCTTTTCTGTATTCTGGGATGGTGTGGGCTGGGAGAAACCTTCACTTCCCTCCATGAGCTTTCCCGCTTGGCTGCCACAACCAATTGCTATGGAAACATGAAGGATGTGGAGAAGGGGTGCCTGTCACACTCCTGTAGCAGGAAGGGGCCATGCAGAATGGGGGTGATGTGGTGAGGGCAGGTGCCCATGCTGGGGTGACCTAGAACCAAGCAGCATTGAGGGAGCAAAGGATGAGCACTGGTTATTTCTCACCATCTCATCATTTTGAAGGTGCTTGTTATTGCCTCCAAACACTCCTGCACTGTTCCTCTTTCTCTACATCAGAGGGGACAAAAGCTCTAGGCAGAAAAGCAGTTCCCTCATCAGCTGGGGACTGTTGCCAGATTTCAGCTTCACCAGCCTTTCTTGCCTCAGCAAAGCGTAGAGGCCTTTCTTCAATGTGGAGCTCAAAGACTCTTCTGTCTCACTTCCTTGTGAGGACTATCAAAGCTCTCTCTCTCTCTCTCTCTCTCTCTCTCTCTCTCACACACACACACACACACACACATATGTATGTATACACATTATGTTTAGTTGCTTAAGAGAGGGATACCAGCACAGGTGTACTGTTATCACTGGACATTGGTTCTGTCTTGGTGCCCCATTCCCTTCTCTCCCCATTGAGCACTAGCAGAAGGTCAGAAGCATCCCTCTGGGGCACCAACATCAGCTGCTGCCACCCATAACTCCCTGGGCCAGGCTCACACACCTCCTGTCAGCTCTACGGCAGAGCCCAAAACAGTGCCTCTACTTGAGCTGTGTTCTTAGCACACTTCCCTCTCAGTATCTCTCGACTGTGAATGCAGGCAGGCTCCTGCTGTAGGATGTGCTCTTATCTCTGTATGAAGTGACATGAGCAAAGGTTGAGAGCAAACCAGAGATATTAAGACAAGGTTATCTGTGTAGGCAGCCTCTGAAACAGGGCAGCAACAATCCCAGGCGTATGCTGGGATTGTCAGCCAGAAGCATACCAGAGAGGCACAAGCGCCCAAATCTTGTTTCCTCCCACTTCTCCCCCACTCTCTTTCCTCTGGAGTGAATTCATAAATTCAGTCCTTTCCAGTGCTGCCAGCTCTGTCCAGGATGCATATGAAGCTGCTTGCAGTCAAAATACCTGGCTTTGAGCTGACCCTATTAAAGGAGGGAGAGCTAGAAATGTTTCTTGCCTGAACCGGAACTTAGTTAGGCTGCTATAATTAACGACCATGGCTTTCCTACGAATGATTCCAGCTGCTTTGCTCAGCAGCCTGCTTCATCAATTTTGCTCTTGCACACCCGGCATGCACCAAAACCCATTCCTGTGAGGAGAAATAAAAAAGATGCATAAATCAAATGCATACAGAAAACAGGAGCAGGAGGGGAGGGGGCAGAGGGAGTGGAGACTCCAAAGAGAGCGATACTGATCAGCAGATTGGGACTGATTCTCAGGTTCCTCTGTCTCAGAGGAGCTTGCAGGGTCACGTGCAGCAAACACGGCACACCTCGGCATGAGGCAAGAAGCATAAGCCATGCCCTCATCTTGTCTTAAGGTGAACAGTTCCCTTTGCTGAACTACTTCTTTTGGAGTACTTCATTTCCTCCCTCAGGGGAGACTCAGCAGAGATCTGCCCCTGAGCTGTCTGCTTTGGGCAGGAGGGTCAGGTAGAGGATCACACTCCATGTGTCAGCCATGCCGTGTCCTTTCCCATTTTCCCTCTCCAGACCATTCTCCCTTTCTGCTGGTTCAGAAAGCCTATGGTTTCACACAGCGCCCATCCGCTCATCCTCCTGCTCTCCCAGGCTGTATACTCTCTGCATTGCCCAGGGTTATTCACCCTTCTCCCACATCAGGTCTGCCTTCTCTTTCCTCTCTCATCATGTTGGAGTTCTCTTTGATTCGCAGACATGATTTTCTTCCGTGTAATTCAGCTCTGCCCTGTGAAGAAGGCTTTCCACTGCTACATTTTTGCTTTGCTCAAAGAGGATTAAGTAACTCCTTTCACCACAGCAGTCCTATTTCTGTCCTGTACCTGTTATCTGAGAACTTAGGGCAGCGGCAGCAGGAACAGCATTTTATTAGCGGTCTGAGGGATCTGCCACACAGCCCCACTGCTCAGCACAAAGCTTATGCAGGTGTTTGCAGATAAAGTTCTGCTAACAATAGCATTTTCCCATTATTTCCACCAAAGCCAGCTACTGCTTTCTCTTTTCCAAATACTATCAGCTCTTCCCTTCCCCCAAGTGAAAAGTTTCTATATTTACCACGAACCTACCAAGTCTGAAGTTTCTACAGGTGTGCATGGGTACACAGAGAGCAGGGAAAGCCTGCAGCAAGGGCTGCTGGAACACGCTGGCCAGGGCATGGACATCCTCACCTGGACACAGCATAGGATGCTGGCTAGGAGAACCAATCCTATGAACCACCGTGCCAAGGCGAAGGCTGCATGGTCTCATGTCACAGCCTGCTCAGCTTTGTCACATGCAATCAGTGATGTGTCAGACTGCAGCAAGGGAAACAGTAGTGCTGGAGGGGCTCTGCCTTGCCTGCTCTGAGGACCACCTCTGCCTACATGCTAATTCTCGAATGAACAGAACTTTATCACCCTCTGCTTTAGCATCTGTGAAAGACCAGTGGGGCAGATATGGAAGGAGAGCTCCACTACATCCTGCCCATGGATGACTCAATCACACCAGGCTAGAATAGGGCAAGACACAAGCTTTTTCCCTCAGTAACCAAGATTAGACCGTGAATAAGAGGAATTAGCTAAAGGTCAAGCCAGCTAGAACAAGAATAATGAACACAGGCTTAAGGAACAGCTGTGTGTAATTTCTCAAAGTACAGCAAATTCTCTTTCTTTGACTCAGTAGCAGGGGGAGGCAGAGCAGTTCCGGCCAAGGGGCTGCAAGCCCCATCACCCAGCAAGAGCCTGCTTTCTCGGCACTCTGAGTCCCACACAAAGCTGTAAGCATTGCCTTCGATCCCAGCTGCCTGTCGCAACATCCCAGAGCAGTCTGTGCTGCCGCTGCAAGAAGGTCCCTTGCTCCTCAGGTCAAGGTGATGTGCACTGGGCCTGCAGGTCCAGCAGACAAGGGCTTCTCCTCGTAGTCTTTGACCTTGTAATTAGCACCTGGCCTTTCTGACTGGGAGGAGCTGGGACACACATACCTGTGGAACCTTTGGAAAGTTCAGTTAACTTCAAGGGCCTTTTCTGGGAGCGTTGGTTGAGGAAACAAAGAGATCTGAGAAGTGCTGGAGCATTGTCATCAAATCGTTCCGAACATCACTATTTTTAGCAGGGTGAAGAAGAGAAAGGAGTTAAAGAGGGTAGGCTGGAGCCCCAGCACATGGGATGGCAGCAGCAGTAGGGCCTCTCTTGGCAGACATGTACTTCAGCCCCAGGCCTGACCAGAGGAAGAAAGGGGCTGTAGCAGTGGTGGTAACACACCTCTGAATATATATATACATATATATTTTTTTTTAAGAGATGAAGCTCCATTTTCACCACCCCACCCCCATGGTCAGAAAATGAGACCCACAGATAGAGCTGGAGATAATGGCAGGTTGCCATGGAAATGTGCATTTAGTCTCACTGTTTCCATGGCAACTGAAAGACATACCATTCTGTTCCTCTGAAGGATGCCAAAGGTAAATGAGTACTGATTAAAACAGGGGCACAAACTTGGGCTCTAATCAACCACAAAGACTAGGACCATAAACTCTTATTGCTCAAGCAGGAAATATTAAGAGCCTCAGCAGTGATGGGAAGGCCAGAGGCAGGGAGCCCTGTGCACAAACTGCTCCCTGCAGAGCCAGGAATCACAGCCCTGCTGCAATTGTCCCAGCTCAGTTCTGTGCTCAGCTTCGGCTGCTTCGCTATGGTCCTTCTGTCTGTAATGGGATGCTAAAACCACCCCAAGACTGACAGGCTGTTTCCTGAGTGGATACCTGCACAAATCAAAGCCAGTAACAGCCTATTCCTGGAAGTCAAGCAGAGCAAGTATACTTCTCAGAATCCAACAAGAAGCAAACCACACCATTAATCCTATGTGCCTAGCACCTAATGGCACTTGATTCAAGGATTCATCCTCCTCCATAAACTAACAAACCAACCAAAAAAACAACTGCAATAAAAAGATTACCCACATGGAAGCTGTGTCTCCTTGAATCATGGTCCTTCTTCCACGCTGGATGACATTCATAGCAAACAAGCCACTATACAAAGTTATCCCTTTCTCTTCTGTCAATCCATCAAGCAGTTCTGGCCTGTTCCAAGAGGACAGTGAATGTCCCATGAGAGCCTCTGCTGGTGTGCATGGAAGAACAGGCAGAGAATGAGGCCTCGGAATGCTGTGTATCCTATCACACACTGCTAACAAACCTGCTGCATTTGCAAATGGAAGCAGCATGAGGTTCAGTCTTCAAGCATGTGATGTAGCAACACATTCTGCAAATACAGAAAGCTTGCCCTGAATTTAGTGAACTCCGTCAGTCCCAACTAAGGGTGTGAATAAGGGGTTTATATCACTCCAGTTTCTTCTCTGTGCTGCCAGTGGATGTTCAGAATGCTTGCAAGGCTGAAGGCAGTTGAGATACAAAAGTAGTTGCCTTCATAGTGTGGGTGAATCCTCCCCCAAGCACTGGATTCAGGCAAGCCCTAAGAAAGCAGGAAATTATACTACTGCTTGGGGGAAGCAGAAGCTCAGCAGAGTGCCACTGAGAGGGAATTGGCTCTTCAGCCCTAGCTGCCTTCCTGACTCACCCAACAGGTCAGTACAGATGTAGAACACTACAAGAAAGACTTGAGTTTAGTTAAACTTTGCAGATGAATATTTTGGGGGTGTGATAACCCAAAGCAAGCATCATATCATCACATGTACCCTTAAACCACTATTTCTCTACCATTTTCTGGAAGAGAGGCAAGTTATCCACAGTTAATAAGTGGTAGTAGCTATCAAGTTTAAAGAACAGAGTTGGAATGCTGTTCTTAGAACTGGTTGTCTACCAAGTCCCTGCAGAGCCAACAAGTCCTGACCAAAGCGAGGATTTGTGACATCTTTTTTCTACCCACCTGTCACTGATAATGATGATTGTGCCCTTTCCCTTGAAGTTTTATCGTAACGTAGGTTTCCATAAATATCTTTCTTGATCATTCCTTGTCAGGTGGGGGAACTGAGAGAATCCTTCACGTGGGAGCAGAGAAAAGATTTTCCATTGCAGCTTCTCTTTGCAAAGAAGCAAAGCCAGCATCTCCAGCTCTACATTCCTGTCCTAATCTCAGGATTTCAGTACAAGGGCTGCCACACGTCCCCACATTACAGACCACGTGTATGGGCCATAACAGTCCCTCACTGTCCAGGCAGAACTGAATTCCCTTTCTAACCCTCTGCATCCTTTACTTGGTACCAGTGGTGACATCTTTTCCCCTAAGACTAGCACACATACAAACCTTGGTTTTTTGTTTTTTTTTTCCTTTTCTACAAGAGCCAGAATCCAGCCTTTTTTTGCCTACACAGGGAAAATTCACCAAGGTCACCTTAATTCCATTCTAATATGACCCCCTTGCCAGCTTACTAGACACAGAAGTTTCCAGTTTATGATATACTGTATTGACATGTTTTTTTGTTTTGTTTTGAGTCAGCAGGGTTCTAAGGATAACACTGCCTTTTGCACCCATTTCATATTGGGAACAGGAAGACTAGTAGTTTTGGCCAGTAGATTTTAGCTGCTGACAGAAAGCAGGACTAGAAAGTCAAGTGCATTGCACTGCACAGAGGAAACCTTTCCAGCTCTGTGCAATTTCTCTGACATAAAGTCTACAAGAGAATCACACAAAATCAGCACTAGCCTTCCTCCAAAGAAACTTTTGTTCTTGCATAGGTCCTGCAAGGAGCACATCCAACCTTACTCAAGTTGCAAGTCTTGTACACGTCCAGAACAGCGAATGCCAAGGAGTAAGGGGTCCACCTAGTGCAGTTAGAGCAGTACTACCAACAGTGCAGACAGCGCAAGGCGTGCACGCAAGCTTCCCGTGAGCCCAGCTGCTGGTGACACCAGTATGAACACAAAACTTAATTTATGGTTGGACTGAATGATCTTGGAGGCCTTCTCCAACCTCGGTGATTCTATTATATGTATTATGATACGATTTGTATAGTCCCTGCAAAGGAGGAGGCAAGGTATCTGAAAGTGGCTGCATTCCATGTGGGGACAGCACTTGCTTGATTTACTTGAACAGTGGAAAGTGAGTAAAGGGAGTGGCACCCGGTTAGGTTCTGTAAACAGAGCCTGTATACATTTATATAGCCTGTATACAGTAACCCAGGTGGCATATATACAAGGGCTAAAGACAGGTTTTCACCTACCAAAAAAAAAAAATAATAAAAAGCCTTGCTAGTTGCTGATTTCCTCTTTTCCCTTCACTACTCCTGCACTTACATTTCCTGTTAAAAAGTTCCAAGAGTCTTGATCAAGGACAAATCGTATGAAATAGATCGAGAGCTAGATTACATGCTTTCTACTCCAGAAGGCAACTTTTAATTGCTTGGTTATCCCATGTGAAAAAAAAAAACAAAAACTAATGTCTTCTACGTACACAAGCTTTCAGGTCTTACTTTTTGAAGGCATTTCTGGCAGACATTCAATTCAAGACCTAGGAGACTGAGGGTAGGACCAAGCCATCCTGCAGGGGCCCAGACAAGTCTTTTCATGACATCCTTTGGCTCACTTTTACAAGATGGGACAGCACTACATCCAGCTCTGTCTGACAGGGACATAAGCTTGTGAACTGCAGGGAACAAATCAATAGCACCAGACCAAAGGAACTGCTGCTTCAAAGCCCACCCATATTCCTCAAGTGACAAAATTGCATCATCTATGGATGAGGCTAACGTTGTCTGGCTATAAACCGAGCACCAGAAATCAGTAGGCTGATATGCAATGTGCTGCTGACTAGCAATTTTGTAAGTTTAACAACAAGAAGAATGCCTCCAGCATCAAGTCCTCAAAACCTCATGGTTTGCCTTAAGCAGTTTCCCTGAAACCAAAGTCATGCAGTCCTCCCAGACTCACGTGAACAATTCAAGTCTTAAACAATTTGGTTGTGATCAGATAAAATACAAGAGAGGGAACAAAAATAGTTTCTCTTTCTCCTTTCACCCAGAAGCAGATGAATCACTGCGATTTAAAAGACATCTAGTGGCAGATAAAAAGACACAGAAAACTAATCAAAGTGATGTTATTCTGGAAACCTCTATTCTTCCCACTTTTTTGGAAGTTTCAGAAGGGAAAGGAGTTATTTAATTCTTTCATAACACCAGGTAGACAGGATAAATGGTGAAGCAAATTATTCTCAGTTAAGTCAAAACGACTTAAGGACACACATGCAGCACTCCAGAACTTGTCTGCCTGTGTCACCTAAACTTCCTTTCCTGCTGGGAACAGAAAGCAGTGGATTCACTATGAAATCTTAAGAGATTGTATGACATCAAAAGCCAAGCCAGGTTAAGGAACAACCTTAAACAGCACCGGGGATGGAAGGCTGTCTATTTTATTTAGATACATTCACCCACACATACACATACTACTTTTATTTTTTTTCCCTAAAATAATACTAATAGCTATTAATTCTTGCTACCTCAGTCTTTGAGCTTCGCCTACTTTGAATAAGTGAAAATTTTCACCCCAGGGACTGAGGGCAAAAATAATACAGGCTTCTTGGACTGAGACTGAACAAATAAAGTGCCTAGAAAAGCCCACTCAATGTTGGACAGCCAGTAACACTGGTAGGATTAAATCCAATTCAGCTGGAAAAAGAAAAAGGGTAAACAGCATTAGCTGAAATGAACCCAGATTCTACCCACCAGAAACGCATGAGTAATATCAAACAACCTCAAATATATATATATTTAGTAAGAACTCTCCATAAACACACATATATACAACCATCTCTTGCTGAGACAAGTGTTTCTACATTCTGGAGAAGGCAGGCGAGTGTGCACCACTGAGCAGGCAGTTCACAAAGTGCTGAAGATGCTCCTGGTTCTGTGGTTATGGCTGCTTCCTATTTCTGAGGGGAAGGCCAAAAAGTCTTGGACACAGGCTCAGTTCAGACACACACAGTTGGTGTCATCTGTAACTGCTGTGTTACAGGGTTAGAAACAGCTGGGAAAAGATCAAACAAAACCTTCTGGAGGCTGCCAGAAAACGTCTGCAGATAGCATCCACACGAAGTCCAGTCAGAATTTGACAGAGAAAGAAGTCCCACAGGAGCATCCCTTCTCCGCCTGGGGATTGCTCACCACCTGGAATGAGCTGCGAATCAGCTCCTGGCTGAAGTCCACCATGGAACCTTTCACAAAGGCCAGGCTGTCCACATCCACAACTACACGGGCACCACCTTGTTCAAATACCCTGCAGAAAAGCATATTTAAACATTAGTTGTACTGCAGACATGACAAAGAAGCCTGAGCACCTTCCTCATCTTGGAGTCTTTGCCCTTTCAGGATGCTGTATCGCACACAGCCATCTTGCCCCTTTTGCAAAGAACAGTCCTTGCCTGTCATCAGAATTGATAACTGTGTCCAAGGAAAACTTGTACTGGAACCCAGAGCAACCACCTCCTTCCACCTGCAGCCTGAGAAACTCCGAGCCTTCTGCAATCTCCAGCAGCCTCTGCAAAACAGAAGAGATTAAAAACAAAGGCTCAAACCACGTTGAACAAGCACACAAACATTCCAACACCCCCACTGTGCACTCGGGGCAGGCCAGACGCATTCGGAAACCCTCTCGAGGCCCTACCTTCACACAGCTCTCGCTGAGGTAGACCTGTCCCTCGCTGGAGTCGCTCTCGGTCGGGCCCGGCTGGGAGGAGGACGATGCACATCGCAGCGAGCGGCCCAGCTCGCAGGCCGGGACCAGCGGGGGGCCGAGCAGCGCCCGTCCTCTGCACGACGGAACAGAACCCCAGCTGCCCCAAGGAAAGGGACGGAAGGAAAGGGCGAACATCAGCGGAGCCACGCCGAGCCCCCGACCCCACACCTACCGCCCCCTGTCACAGAGCGAAGCGCTGCCGACTCTGTACCTGATCCGACTGCCCCGTGCCAACCACCAACAGCGCCTCAGAGCCGCCATCTTGCTTCTCGGTCCCGCCTCAGCGCCCCGCCCCGCCCCCCCCGCCCCTTGGCTGTCCGGCACGGCCACTTCCGGCGCGAGCCGCCATGCCACCTACCGAGGCGGAAGTGTTCGGTGGGGTCCTGGCTGAGTCCCGACGTGGGACGGGGGCTGCGGTGCTTCCCCGGCTGCGGGGCAGCAGTGGCCCACGCGTGGGGAAGATATTGACGTGGCTGCGCCAGCCCGGTCCTAGGTTTGGGAACGTGCTGTAGCTGAAAGCACTAAACTTGTTATTTGTCCTTGAAAGTGTTTGCTTTTGGAAGCAGCAAAGCTCGTGAAAGAAAAAAACAACTTTGTGGTGCTTTTCAACAGAGCGTGTTTGCAGTGGAATTAGCTGTGAGGGTTATTTGCACTGAGTAGTACCCTGAGACCCTGACGGGGATCAAGATGTCATTGTAGGGGGAATTACGCAAGCAGAAGAACAAGCACAGGGTCTGCTCTGAAGGACTTCTTAGGATTTTTCCCAATACTGACTTTTCTGTTTTACTTTCTTTATCGGGTAAGAGTATCTAAGTCGCTAAGGTCAGCACTCCGTACAGAGGCCGGTTTTCCTTCAGGCTGGGATTCGTGACCCTGGTACTGCAAACACAGACACGGGCATGCTCGGCTTTCTGCGTGTGCTGCAGCTCCATGCAGAGCCATCCTGCTCCTCACGTCTCTGAGAACAGGATCCAGCGGGGTCGGGCGGACGTGCAGCCTTCATTTACCTGGTGTAGGGTAAAAACCTGCTTTGGCAGGGGGGTTGGACTCGATGATCTCTAGAAGTCCCTTCCAATCCCTATGATTCTGTGATCTCTGCAGTGGGTGTGCAAGGCACAGTTCTCAGGTGCAGTCTCCATGGTTTCACCACACAGCCTGCGTGTGCCTCAGCTCTTCCCATCTCCCAGGCCCCCTCTGCTCGTACCTACTGCCTCGCATTTCAGCGTGTGTAGGTGTTTAATGGCTCTTCAATTAACTCTGCACTGTCAAAGCAGGGAACTCATGCTTAATAAAAGGTTACGTGCACTTTATTAAAGATGCTTTTCTACTTGAAAAACTTGTATCAGGTGCTTTGCGGAGGATGAAGCTTCACTCACCTGACTTGAGTCCTGAATTTGGCTGACTGCTTTAAGCTGAGCAGCTCTGCCTCATTTCTCTCTCTTAAACCCGATCGTTTGACATGTGACAGCGGTCTGGCCTGTTGCTCAAGGATGTGCCTACAGTTAAAAGGCTGCTTATCATCTCCTCATGTGCTTCGGCTGGAGGCATTCCAGGCTGCAATCCTGTTCCCCCACCCCCAGTCAGGTTTGTGGAGAGTCATACAGTGGCATGTCAGAGGAAAACCAGTCATCCCAGCAGGAGGGGATCATTTAAAGTCAGCACACCTCGGGACTTGGTGACTATCAGCTTTCTCATGTCTCACTCGGAACAAGGCAGTGCCTAGAACAGCTTGACCTCCTTGCAGCACAGTGGAGGCAAAGGAAGTGCTTAAATCCAAGATGAGACCTGCTGGACAAAGTTATTGTCCATTAAGCATGGAGTAGGCAGCTTCATGCAGAGATTTAACAACTGCAGGAAGCAAAAGTATTTTCTTTGGCATAGGCATAGAAATCAAGCACGTGGTGGAGTGCCTGCAGTAGTAAACATGTAGTTAAGTATTATGTGTGTAAACCCTAAAAGGCTCACTCCCACAGTGAATGTGGCTGCCAGGCTGAGGAGGCAGTGCTTTAAAGAAATGCAATCACATGTTTTCACTTATGTATACCACCCTGCACATGTAAATAAAGACTGGTTTGAGCTGTTCAGTTTTTCTCACTCTGGGATTAACTCTAACGATGTTCAAATAAAACCAGGAAAGCATCACAGGCGGGGTCCCAGAGGCGCTGGGGTTCATCCAGTTATCTGCAAACAGCTGGACCCTCAGATTAGGCAAATTAGACCACTTGATGTGTTTAAACACACATAGGGGGTGTTCTCTGAGTTATTATCAGTGCACCTTTGCATTTGGAGGAGTGAACCAAGAGTTTCTGGGAGAAAAAGGGGGAAGGGTGGTTCTGCTTCTCACATTCCCCTGGCTCTTCTCTTTCTTGGAGGATTTATTGCACTGAATGCTGGCATTTCATGGCCCCGTGTTGAGGCTATACTCACTGCAAACACCTTTTGGGTATTTGAGGTAGCCTACTCCCATAAAAAACACTTGTACTTTCTACATGCCCACAGTTTTACTAGTGTTAGATGCCTGAAATGGAACAAGTATCTTCAAGGCATTTCTGGGTGTTGCTCTGTTACTCTAGATTGAGAAAATGAGAGAGAATTGGCCTCAAACAGAGTTAATTTAGTCTAATTAATAATCCATTGCTCTGATGTGTGATTCATGCACTGGGAGCAAATGTTTGCAGTAGCCAGGCCAT
This sequence comes from Odontophorus gujanensis, assembly GCA_013399175.1. NCBI lineage: Eukaryota > Metazoa > Chordata > Aves > Galliformes > Odontophoridae > Odontophorus > Odontophorus gujanensis. Next base: position 28,752 of record VXAB01003469.1, read on the forward strand.
GTAAAGAAGGAGAACAGCCGTTTCTTTGTGCTCCTTTATTATCAGGAATCCCTTTTTCTTTCTGCCAGCTATGTAGCCAGGGGGTGTTTTTGTCTCATCATTACAGCCTATATTTTTTCCCTTCCTAGGCTGTGGCTTTGTTGATCTCGTGGTTCTTGATAACTTGATATAACCTGGTTGTGTTTTGTTTCCCCCTCCTCATTCTGGTCCATGCCTTCTAGGTTTGGGGAGTTCCTTCAGCTCTCTTTAAGCCTGCTAAACCGATGAGGTCTGCCTGCAAGCTGTGTTCTCTAGGTATTCTGCTTTCCTCTAGTGTGTGTGTGTTTAAGGCATTTTATCCCTGTCTCAGCAGAAAACTGAGCTCGTTTGAGTGATTCAGAAACTGATGACATGAAACCTCCGCCACGGCTGTTGAATGTGAGCGTCCCGTGGTGTGTTCATTGTGAATGCTGATGATCTATAGCTAAAGGAGCACGTTCTGGCTGGGAGAGCAGGAGAAATTGATTAGTCCCTGTGTGCGGATTTCCTCAAGAATACCATTTCTGTACTCACTGCCACTACAGAGCCTGAGGGTCGATGTGTTTCCCGAGCTGCAAGCACTGCGCTGTTACAGGGATTTACATTCACTGGGCGCAGCCGCTCATCAAGCGGAACTCCGGATCGGCTAACTGAGTTGGTGACATGATTAAGTGCAGAACGTCTTGCTGGGACGAACTCATCTGTGCGCTTTCGTGGTGACCCAGAGGCCCACGGACTGTACCAGCCGTCACAAGGGCCTAAGGGCAAGGTCTGCGAGCACCGTTTCGCCCCGGGTCACCGCAGCCTCGGAGAAGCCGAGCGGCGGCCCACGGCCCGGCCCCGCGGGCGGAGCAGCACTCAGCTGACCGCCGGGACGGGGCGGGACGGGGCGGCCCCGCCGCTCTCATGTGACGCCGCCAGCGCAGCGCAGCGCAGCGCACTGCTCCCATGGTGCCACCGTCCGCCGTGCTGCTGCTGGCGCTCGCTGCCGCCGCGCTGGCCGAGCCGCTCCGCTTCGTGGACTGCGGTGAGTGTCCCATGAGGTGCTGCGGGGATGTCGGTCCCTCGGCCGGGCGGGAGCTGCCCTCCGGGGTCCTGGCACCGCTAAGCGCTCGCTGGTTCTTCTAGGTTCCAAAGACGGAAGCATTCAAGAGGTGAACGTGAGCCCCTGTCCCACGCAGCCCTGCCAGCTCGTCAAAGGGACATCGTACAGCATCAACGTCACTTTCTCCAGCAGTAAGTATCGGCTCTGTGGGGCCCGGGGTGTCGGTGGGGTCCTGCGAGGAAGGACGAGGTGGGCAGAGGGCATGACAGTGGCACGTCTGTGTCTTCGTGTTTGGGAAGAACTGGGCAGCGTGGCTGGAGAGGGCCAGGAAGCGGGAGGAAGTAACTGAGGCATACTGAGAGCACTCTGCTTAGTGTGCTCTCAGCAGCCTTCGGGTAGGCTGCCCTCCAGGTATGTCCAGGGGAGGCCACAAAGCAGAAGTGTTTCCCTGTTCTGATGCTGTACTCACACTTCCCCATGTCCTGCAGAGATCGAAAGCCAGGGCAGTAAGGCAAAGGTGTATGGAGAGATGCTGCACGTGGACATACCCTTCCCCATCCCTGAGCCTGATGGATGCAAGTCTGGGATCCAGTGTCCCATCCAGAAGGGCCACTCGTACAGCTACCTGAACAAACTCCCTGTGAAGAGCGAGTACCCCAGTGTAAGTAAGCAGGAACCCCACCTGCACCTCACAGCTGCTGTCCTTCCTGAGGCAGGCCCACAGCCCATCTGTAAAGAAGAATGCTTCATCTCACAGTATGGGGAAGAGGTCAGAAGGATCTTCAGCTGCTTCTCACTTCTGCTGTGAGTGGGATTCTGTCCCCAGTTCCTGTTTTGGGATGAAGCCAGCAGAGGAAGCAGCCTGACTCCAGCTGCTGAGAAACAGCTTCAGCTGTCCCGGCATGTGTCCCTTGTGTGCTGTGCCTGCGTGCAGCCCCACTGATGAGGCTCTGCTCCCAGCCAAGCGCTTAAATTTGGGGGGTTGGCTCCAGATGCCATTCAGCTGGGAAGTGCAGGTTGTTTCCGCTCCACTCGCTCAGATGAGGGGTTCTCAGTGCAGCATGAGGAGGTCTTCATGCTGCAGAGCAGCTCCCTCCAACCACACGATGCCACAGGAGTCACAACATGTGGCCCAGCTTGTTCATAACACAGGGCCACCAGGACCTCCCTGCTTCATGAACAGCTGAAGCTGCCCATTGTCTTTGCTTTGCTCTCTCTTAACCATTCTTACCTTACTGTTCTCTTTCAGATAAAGCTGATAGTGAAGTGGGAGCTGGTGGATGACCAGGATCAGATGTTGTTTTGCTGGAAGATACCAGTGCAGATCACCAGCTGAGGAGCCCTGCCACGAGTTGGGCTTGGGGAGGAGAGAAACAGAGAAGATAACACAAGCCAAAATCTTTTATATAAGTATTTCTTACTGCTTCCTTCAGAACTCTGCAGCCTCTGGGCAGCCAGTACTTTGTTCCTGCAAGGCCAGCTGTGGGTAGAGGGCTCTTGCCCCTCTCCACAATTCCTCTGGCATGTTCCCACAGCAGCTTACAGGGGAGCAGTGTCTGCTGCTGTTAGCAAGAGAGACTGAGTGTTACGACATTGTCTTCCAGGTGCTCTGTGGAGGCACTTTAGTTGTTTGAAACACAGCTGTCTGTCCTCACAAAGAGATTTCTCTGCAGTGAACCTGGCTAGTGTCTGAGTTGCTACCTGATAACCCTTCGGTGCCTCTTGTAGAATGGTGGCTCCATCCACCTTCCTGTGCTTTTTCTGCTCTGGTGTGACCGGGATGCTCCTAGGAACTGCATTTTCCATCCTTACATCTGAAGGAGAGGGGAGGAAGCTTTCCTGAGCTGACAGCAGAGTCTATCCTGGGCTTCTGCTGGAGCCTGCAGGACTGTGGCTGGGAAAACTCCTTTTTGTGGATGCAACGCCAAATGGCATTCAGTGTTTCTGCAGGGATGATTCTTTCTCTAACCAATGGTTTGCACTGCCAACTAACTTGGAGCTGCTGGGAGCTCCTGAACCTCTTTTTATAACTTTCCTTTTAATAAAGGCTAGACAAAACCAGCTTGTGTTGTCTTCTGGGAGCAGATGGCTGGAGGACAAGTGGAATGCCTGGGCACCTTCTGGTTGGTTCTGCTCCAGCTCTATTTTTTGACTAAAGCTGCAGGTGGTGGCTTGCCGGCCTTAGTGCAGGTGACTTGTGAGCAGCTGTGGATCTCTGCTGCTGAGTGCTGGGGTGTCTAGCTGGCAGCATCAGGCCATGTGTTAGCTTTCCAGGTCCTGCACTGCTCTGGAGCACTGCAAGGGCTCCTTAAGGAGATTGCTGTGCAGAACACATCTTTGCTTGCTGCACTGTGGGGCAAAAGTATTCCTGGGAGGGGCTTTAGGGAAGGAAAAGCCTCTCCTGGACCTGTTCAAGGGCTCCTGCCAGACACAAGGATTCGAAAGCTTGAACTGCAAGCGAAGGGCATGTAAAGAAGCAGGGTGTTAGCAGCCATATGTGCTGTGAAGCCCCCGGCGGCTGGAGTTGGCTCCAGTTGGGGCAGATAAGTGAGTGTTTGGCCTGGCACGGCTCTCTTCTGTCCCAGGATCAGGAGAGGCTGGTGTTATCCCTTGGCAAAGGGAAGACAAGCACAATTCTGACCCAGCCCCAGTGTCATGAGCCACAGGGCCCAAAATAAATGTTTTATTTAACAACATGAGAGAAGTTTCCAGCAGACTCGGTTAAAAAAAAAAAAAAGTCACCAACTTTACAGAAACTAAGCTGGAACCCTGCCCACTCCCCAAAACCAGCGCGGGGCACAGAGGTGCAGCGCAGGGGTAGGGATGTGCCTGGGACGGCTGCAGGGTGAGCCGGGTGTGGGACCCCCATCCTCTCCACCACACCTTGAGGTTAGGCAGCAGCTTTAGGGAGCCGGGGTTGCTCCCCCAGGGCTGTGTCCCGGGGCAGGCTGCGTGGTGCGGTAAGGCTCGCCGCTAGGTCAGTGCAGCAGTGATGCTCGCCATAGGGAGGTGAACCCAGTCTCTCTGCAGGGTGCGGGGAGGAGCTGGGGCTGCGTGGCAGGAGGTGTCCTGCAAGCCCCCGTGGTACGTGGCACTGTGGCAGGTGCTGGGGGCTGGGCTGGGGAAGGCTCTGCTGCAGAAGCAGGGGCTGGAGTTGAGGATGAGGTTACAGAGGCTGGGAGCTCAGCCCTGGCGGTCACAGCCAGGAAAAGGTGGCAGGGGAGTTGTGCGCTTTGGAGGTGAAGGGATGAAGGGCTTAGAAGAAGCCACAGCCCCGGGGACCCTCTTCCACACCACCAGATCCCGGAGAAGCGTGCCACCAGAGGGGAGCAACCCCACTGCCGCTCCCCTAGAGCTATGCTGCTGCCGGGCTCTGGGCTGTCTGGGGCACACAGTGGTGGGGCTGGGCCAGTGCCACATAGCCTGGCAAGCAGCGGCAGCGGTAGGAGCCCTCTGTGTTCTCGCAAGTGCCACCCTGGCACAGGGGCACCGGAACATCCACATCCTCGCACTCGTTGATGTCTGCAAGGAGGAGAAGAGGGGGTGAGATGGTGGCACAGCAAGCAGTCCCAGCATGCCCTCCCTTGCCCAGGCTGCTCAAGGTCCTTTGTGTTCCCCAGCACATCCAGGCTGCCTACTGTGAGTCTCTCAGCCTCTGTCACGCTGGGTTGCACCTGACTCCATTGCCTTGCTGCTGTGTTCAGCACATCTGCAGAGCCCTCAAAGTACAACATCCCCAACGCTTGGCACCCCAGCCACAGGCTGGAGCTCCAGCACAGGCCCTCCCCATGCTCTGCAGGTGGTGACACCCTGGGGAGCACAGCAGCTTCCCACTGACAAGTCCTGATAACCTAAGATCTGGGAGAAAGGCCACATCCAGCCTTAGAATGTGTCCTTTCCCAGTCTGACAAGGCCGGGAGGCAGATGATGGTGGCCCTGAGAGGCTGATTATCACCTCCAAGACCAGAACACAAAGGAACCTCATGCTATGCAAACAAGGGCTTGTTTTATTAACCTGCAAACTGTGCCAAAGTGCTTGTGTGGGAGCCCTGGAGGCAGCCCTGTGCTGCAGATCTGCTATACACAGCAGTTCCAAACCACGCCAACATGTGGAGAGGCATCAGCGGGGCCTCATCCCTCTGACTACAGGGCTGAGAATGAGCCCCTCGACCACTGACTCCAGCCCTGTCAGGGGCACCCGAGAGCCAGCAGCAGCAGAGCAGTGTTAGCAGTGCACACTAAACCCTCGGGCTCCCTGGGCAGTATGAAACAAGCACTAGCTGGGCAAGGACAGAAAGAGCAACAAGAAAAGGCTCCATAAATACATTAACAGGAAACAATGGGGAATGTAAGTCTGGACCTTATCGGGGGAGGAAACAAAAGCCAGACAATGCCGAGCTGGCTGGTGCAGCCGATGCAGGCCTTGTTCCAGCCATCATAAAAATGCTCCTTCTGACCAGAGTCGGTATGGATGTTTCAAGCGTTTAAAGGAGAAGCAGAAGCTCTGGAAGCTTCATATCTCAGTGGAGAGGCTTGACAGTCAGCTAGGTAAAGCTGCTCCAGCTCATCTGCAAACAGTTGATGCTTCAGCACTGAGGAGTCAGAGTTCCCTCTGAGGTGGAGGATCAAGGAGTTCCCTGGGGAATGCTGTAAGTGCCTCCATAAATGGAGAAGGGGGATCTGGAATTACAGATTGCTCACTCCCATCCACTTAAACAAAGCAGGTTTCTGGATGATTAGGTCACTGCCCTCCTCCCCCAGAAGGATATAGGGGCTGTGAAATAGCCCAAGAAGATCTGTTCAGGCCTGATTATGTCAAGCAATCTGGTTCCCCTTACTGACCTGATAAGTAATCTGTGCGATAAGGGGGGGAACAGTGGGTATAACTCTTGGCCAGGATAAGGATTTCAACACGCTCTCACATGACACACTCAAGTGGACTGAGGAAATAAGGGCTAGATGAAACTGCAGCAAATGCACAACGGGTCACTAAGCTGCACCCAAGAGATAATTAGCAATACTTGGCTGTTAAAATAAAAATCATTCAAAATGTAGTCTGTGGAGTCAATCCTGATCCCTGCTTCAGTCAATGCTGCCATCAGCTTTGTCAAAGGAAGACTTTTCATGCTTGTAATAGCCATGTGATGCCAAGTTGTGAGTGCTCTGATCCTCAGAGAAGTCAAATTCACTGAAGTCAAGTGCAAAGCACCGTAGCTGAGGAAAAGCAAACTGTGCACAAATGCAGAAGGGGGAGCAAGAGGCTAGGCAGCTGTGCTGCCCAGCAGCGCTGGAGGAGGAGAGGCACCATTGTGTCATCCAGAAAGGATGATGGGGGCTGGAATAAGTGCCCTGCCTAAGGAAAGAGACTCTTCATCTGTTCTGTTGGGTGCCTGGGGAGCTGCACTTTTGAAAGAATGGACACATAGAGTGAAGCTGTAGAGCAGATGACAAGAAAAGTTTTAGAGACCCTCACTTATAGGACAGGGTGGAAAGTCATGTCAGTTTAGGGGAAAGAAAACAGAAGCACAAAACCACCTGTGTACAGGAGTGCTACACAAAGGCAGTGACCAGCTGTTCCTTGACATCCCCGGGTGCCCTGACACAATGTTCCCAGCTCCAAGGCCACAAAGCACCCAGGAGAAAAGGGAAGCCTCTGACAACCATCCCAGGCAGCACCACCAGAGAGCGGCAGCAGATAAGGGAAGCCTGGGCCAAGAGAAGCAGGACCAAGAGCCACTTACCCACGCAGGCCATGAGGGTCATGTCCAGCTGGAATCCATCGAAGCAGTCACAGGTGTATCCCTCTGGGACGCGCACACAGCGTCCGTTCTCACAGCCATTGAGGATGCCACACTCCTCAGCCTGCAGCCCCTCAAAGCCCTCATAAAGACCTGGAGGGTGGCAAGGATGTGTCAGAGCGGGAAGACTGCTTGTCCAACCACAAAGGGGACATCTAGCACATGGTGGGACGGTGCTGGTGGGGCTGGGAAAACTGAGAGTATACAGGAGCATAGCCAGGAGGAGAGCTTGCTGCAAGCCTGGAGCATCCCTGCTGGGGTGGACACAGGCTGGATGAGAAAGCAACTCTTGTGTCTCAAAGTACTCACCAGGTTGGCTGGGCAGGTAGCGGGGTGGGGGCCGCCCTGGGCCGTGGTGGAAAGGGCTGCCACGAAACTCGCTGCTCAGTTCTCTCCGAGGGAAAGGTGTGTCAGGGTTTCCATACTCCGACTCCAGGTAGTTGTAGTAGGGGCCCATGTCTGGGCTGGGAAGGCCATAGTGGGGATCTTCCAAGCCTGGTCCATATTCATACCTAGGTCTTTCTCGGACCTCAGCCCCTCTGTCACTGTCTTCACTGGCTCCGTTACAGAGGAAAGCAAAATCAGCTGTGGTGAGAGAAAAGTAGTGTCAGAGCTCAGCAGGGCTGCTACAGCTGATAGAGGGTGCATCCACACTGGGCCAGAAAAGCCTCAGCAGGCTCAAGATGCATTTCCATATTTTGTTGGCAGAACACAATCCTGGGAGATCAACTCCTTTCTGAAGCAAGTGAGTCCTTCAGCAATGAGAACCCAAATCCCCAGCATGCTCCCTTCTCAGGCTGGGTGTCTCTCCTCTCCTAGACTGAGCAGCCCCGGTGCTTGAGAGACCTAAGGGAAGCAGCATGATGCATGGAGCAACTCTTCCCTCCACCTCCTCAGACCAGTTCAACCCAGCTGGAAGGTACATTCTGCTCCATGTTGCTGCCCAGACTTGGAGAGGCAGGGTAGCTCATTTGCACTGGCTTTGGCAACAAGGATGGCAAGTGGAGGCCTGGCTGCAGCCACAGCATAGTGTGGCACAGCACAGCACAGCTCCACTAAGAGGTGCTTCCCTCACCACCCTGCTCACCAGAGGACCTGTGTGGACAGAGCGCACAGTTCTGGCCCCAGGCTTCACCAAGGCGGCAGCAACACTCGGTGTAGGTGGTCTGCTCGCCGTGCAGCAGGTCTTGGCAGATGTAGTCAGAGACAGTCTGCCAGCAGACATCCAGGTGGATCTCATACTCTTCCAGGGCATCTGTAGGTGACATGAGCAAAGGATGCTGTGAAAATCGTTCAGAAGAGAGCCACCTACCGCCCTGGCAAAGATGACCATGCACTTCAGGCACAGCCCCTCCTGCACCCTGTGGGGTGACCCTGCTGCATGCAGGTGGGATGGCCCAAGCCCTGCTGAGGCTCACCTGCCCTGCCGGAGAGGTTCACACAGCGGTTGCCAGTGGCATCTAACACAAGTGGGAGGCTGCAGAAGCAGTGGTAGGAGCCAACTGTGTTCAGGCACTCGCCGTTGATGCAGTACACCTCGTTCTGGCACTCATCCTGATCTGCCCACGTGCAGGATGGAGCAGTGTCTCAGGCAGGGAGGCAGGGGCAGTGGGGACCATTCCCTGCCCAAACACTGCTGCCTCTCCCATCCCCAGGAGGATCACAGGGAGCCTCTTGGCCAGACCTGGCCCTGCAAGGACAGCTCTACTGTCCCTGCTGCTCTTTGAGGCCATCTTACCTACACACTCGAGCCTGCCTGCATCATAGTAGTAGCCTGTACGGCAGAAGCACTTGTAGCCCGGCACAGTGTTCACACACTGTCCATTGCGGCAGAACTCAGAGCCAAAAGTCTCGCACTCATCCATGTCTAAGAGGAGCAGAGAGAGGAGAGAACACGTTTCAGAGGTTTCTCTGACAGGATGTCAGCATACCCCATCACAACTCTGGGGAGATATTTCTGGGGCTCAATCTCCATGAAGGGAATCGTACAGTGCCTTCCCTCTCCCCACTGGAAGAAATGACAGAAAATGGTGCCTGCTAGTACCTGTGAAGGAGATTTTTCCTGAGAGCAGATCTTCTTGAGGAACATAGCCCTTCCCAAGAGGGCAGATCTCTTGATACTCCACTGGCCAGGAGGCAGATGCCAAGATGGGAAGAAAGCAAGCAGCTCTTTAGTGCAACCAACCCGCTGGGCAGAGCATGGGCCATGCTGGGAGTGCTGGGGTCACCATCCTACCTGTACCCAAGATGGGGCAGGGGTAGGTCTCACAGTTGTCACCCCAGGCTGCCCCCACAGTGCAGCAGCACTCCTGCTTCGTGACATTCTTGGCCAGGACGCTGTCACACAGGCGAACATCGCTGATGTGGTAGTAGCACTGCTTGCGCTCCATGCTGTCAGAGGGTTGGGTTGTGTGTCCCCCAGGGCCCTCTAGAAGATAGTGGAGCAGGAACAGGATGGGGTCCTTGACACTCCAGCACAGTACCCCACATCACTAGGTCCCAGAGCAGGCCCATCAGTGGCCTTCTCACTTTTAGGATCCTTGGTTCTGCCCAGAAGGCGGCTCTCCCATACCTGCATGGCCTCTTACAGCCCAGGAACGTCCTGCAACCCCCTCAGCTCCCCCCACCCCAGCCAGCACCACCACGCTGCTGCCCTATTTGTTTCTCACCCACGGCTGCCCGTGGCCGGCACTGCCCTGCCTCCGTGTCATACTCCTCATGGTCACTGGGGCACAGGCACAGGAATGATCCCTCCACATTCTCGCAGAGTGCAGTCCCACACACTGCCACCATCAGCTCACACTCGTTCACATCTGCAGAACAAGGGCAGCGATGGTTAGCAGCCCACAGGTGGGAGGGCTGAGGATGCTAGGGAGTCCTGCATCCTGCATGGGCAGGCTCTGCAGGGTCTGCAGCAGCTGAACGCTCTTTGGTGGGGGCTGGAAACTGGTGAGGGAGAGCTGGGAGCTCTGTCAGCACTGTGGCTCAAAGCAGAGCAGGAAAGAGCTTCCTGTCCTGCTCTCAGGGGATCCAGGCAGCCTGAGCTCCAGCTGCTGTGAGCCACAACACCACAGGATCAGCTTAGTTTGAGGGAGGTCAAATCTCCATCAGATTAAGGTCTCTATCTAGGCCAACCCCCTGCTCAAAGCAGGGTCACTTAAGGATTTAACCATGCACCAAGGGTCTGCTGTGCTAAGGGAACAGCACAGGAGGTTGTTTTTTTTCCCAGAAGGATCTCTTATCTGTGTTTGAGGTTCTCTGTGCATGGATGCAGACCCCATTCATGCTCTAAGAGTCATCACATAGCAGGATCACTACCACACCAGTCATGCATAGGCTGATGGACCTTCCTCACTGCATAACAGAATAATAACAGGGGACAGGGACCCCAGAAAGTAACTCACCAACACAGTAGTGCCCAGAGGGTGAGCTCTCATAGCCACGGTCACAGAGGCAGCGGAAGGAGCCATCTGAGTTCTCACAGAAGCCATGGCTCCCGCACAGCGTCTCATTGGCGCACTCATCTATGTCTGCAGTGGTAGGAATTGCAACAATTGTCCTGGAGCCCAGTGGATGCCCTCAGCCTAAACCCTTCTGCTCTGACCCCAAAGCCTCGGGATGAGGGCAAGCATCACCTTGATGTGAGGGATTGGATCTGGCTCAACCCCTGACTATGAGTCTGAGTGTTAGAGGGACAGGAGCAAAGGCACAAGCACAGAGAGCTTAGGATGAGCATCCCACAACCCTCCTGCTGCTGAACCAGGCAGATTTCTCTGCAGTGTGCAGAGCCCAAATACCATTAACTCCTAGTATTATCTCCACAGAGTCCTAAGCAAAGCTCTGAGCCCAGCAGCAGCTCCTCCTTGCTGCAGCCTACCCTGAACTGGAGGAGACAGGAAAACTGCAGAACTCGCCTTTCACTTTTCCTTTTGCCTGATGCTGAAGCGTGAATGCCAAACCCAGCCATGCCTAGTACAACATAGCAGCAGCTTTCCCTTTATCCAATGCTGCCAGGCACTGGGAGCTGCAGCCCAGCCCCAAGCCTGGGATGGCTGTAATCTGCCCAGAACTCTCCCAAGCAGAACACAGCACAATGCAGTGTCTGTTCCAGATGCCAGGAAGAGATGTCTAGACACAAGCAAGCATCTCAGCCAAGAAAACAAACTCCCGGCATTATCTGCCTCCCCACTGGCCACATGCTTCCTCCTCCTCCTTCTCCTCTACATCCCTGGCAAAGATGTCCCACAGCCTTGTTGTTCCTGCCAGGAAAGGGACAGGGACACTGAGGCTGTACTCACCAATGCAGTCACCCAGGGGTGTCCAGTGGAAGCCGGGCTGGCAGCCCATGATACAGCGGTAGGAGCCCAGGCTGTTCTGACACCGCCACGTGCCACAGATGGCATCCCCATATTCCTTACATTCATCTACATCTGCAGGGAGAGGGGCAAAGGGACAGGGATGGTCCACTGGGGTCCTGCTTGCTCAGGGCACACCCTGGGCCAGGCTCAGTTTCCAAGACCCTCAGCCTTCCTGGTCCTCCTTGCAAGTCATTAGCAAGCTTGAGTGCTGGGAAGCTCTCAAGATGATCTCCACAGTAATGAGTTCTCACCTATGCAGTCATCAGTCTCCTGGGAATGTTTGAACCCATTTTCACACAGACACCTGTAGGAGCCTTCTGTGTTCAGGCACTGGCCTTGTGAGCACCGGGATTTGTCTGTGCATTCATCCACATCTGCAAAATCAGGCCCAAATTATCAAGCTGGATCTTGCAGCAAGCGAGGGAGGAAGAGGCAGGACCCTACCACCAGCCAGCTCACCTTGGCAGTTGACTCCTCCAGCCGAGTTGGAGAAGCCAGGAGCACAGATGCAGAAGTAGGATCCATGGTTATTGAGACACTCGCCGTTGGGGCTGCAGATCTCACTGTTCAGGCACTCATTCACATCTGCAGAGGGAGCAGAGTCAGAGAGACTCACCCAGCCCTTTTCCTGAGCCACATGGATCCCCTCTCCATGGTCTCTTACAGGCCCCAAAAGGGCTCCTGGCCCCTGGCTTTCACAACATGGAGAGGGAGACCTTCCCTATCCATGGTGATTCTGCATTTGGCTACCATCTTATGGGTGTGTCACGTGTGATGGCATCACCTGTTTTGGCACAGGTACCCTTTCTGTCAAGAAGGGGATCCATAGGGAGGATGCATGCCCTAGACCCTGAGGGTTGCAGGGATGGGTTTTGTACCTTGGCACATGGTGCCATTGACGAGTTCGAAGCCAGCCCGGCAGTGGCACTCGTAGGAGCCCAGCGTGTTCCGGCACTCTCCCCCCAGGCACTGAATAGCAAGGTCTGCACACTCATCCACATCTGCCAAGTAGAAGAGTACAGCACAGAGTGAGATCCCAAGTATTGGACCACTCGAGAAGATCCCCACTTAGGGCAGCTGTCACACAGATGTCACCCTTCAAAGTGGGCCTGAACTGCCACCTTGGAGCATCCAAACACAGTGAAAAGTCAGCCCACATCCTTCACCCTCCTCCATTATAGACACAGGGCTATAGACCCAGTGTCCACCTCCAGCTGAGCATTGGATACCACCACCAAGAGGGCAGTGCAGAGCATCTCTTCAGCCACCTGCCCCTGAGCAAACTTCAGGAAAGTACCCCAGCATCAGCCATGCATCCTGTGGCTCTGCGTTCCTATTTGCCAGGCTTGCCTTGATGTCTTCCTTCTGGCAAAGCTGGCCCAGACTCATGTGGCCCCATCATTCAGGACTGCACCACTCACTTGTCCCCACATTACAGGCTCTGCAGGTGAGGTTCAAGGGCAGGTGGCAAGTCCCCACATTAAGCCCCAATGCAGCAATGGTCCTCACTGTCATTCTGCTGGGCTGTTACCTAAAGGGACTTTGCTCTCCTTCCCAGAAGCCATGCGTAAGGCAGAAGGAAGGTGGTACTTCCCTGTATAGGCTGCTGAACAGGCACCAGAAGGCATGCTAGTGGAGGAGGTCCTGCTCTGTTCTTCTCCCCTGCCAGGAGCTAAAGCACTGAAGCTGGCAGATTCTAAAGGCAAGGAAGAGACCTTCTCTTCCTCTCTGCAGAGTGATGAGTATGCCACAAGCATAAATGAGCATCACAGCATCTGAGGATAGGGGTACCCAGTTGTCCAGTTTCAAAGGGTTGCAAGTAGCATCTCCTTTAGGAAATGAACCATAACCTAATTTATTTATCACAAAACTATCATGAAACCCTTATCATTTTTCAAATATGAAACCCATATCCACAGACAAGGCCACTAGCCAAGGCAGGGAAGAACATGCCATACTGCCACTGGGTCAGTGTGACCCAAGTGGTATCGAACCCTGATAAGATGCCCTCGTGACATGCCTGGGACAAGGTGGCTGAGATGGGGGCACGTGAAGTCTTGGGAAAGGGGCATAGCATGCAAAAATGAGATGGAATGTGACCTCATTTAATACGGGGTTCCTCAGATAGACACAGAGGAGAAGCAGGGGAAGTTCCCCTCTTTTCTCCTTCTTCTGAGTTGAACCACACACTGCTCCTCAATGCCCAAGTTTTCAGGCTTCCTTGCATTCCTCCAGCCTTAGTCAACATTCCCCAGGTTACCAGTAGTCCAGAAGTCCCATCTATGAGTCCCTCCTCCCACCTCTTTCCTGAGTGAGGAGAATCTCCTTTCTGCCACCATAGGTGGCATCCACTTGCAGCCCCCATGCTACCTGCTGTCCGGAAAGCTGAAGGGCTGTAGAAGGATCTTGCAGTTAAAGAAGTCCCTCTGCCCTAGCAACAATCTAGATATGGCTATGTCTCTGCGCCTCCTGGATACTTTTTCCCACCAACACCCACCCTTCTGTCCCTGGGAGAGGGATACCTTCACATGTGCTTCCATCTCTAGAAACGGTGTAGCCAGCATCACAAGCCATGCAGGAGTAGGAGCCCTCGGTGTTGAGGCAGAGTCTGGAGGGACAGGCAGTCTGGGCTGCGCACTCATCGATGTCTGCATAAGCACATGAGGAAGAGTGAGGACATGAAGAAACCATGACTAGGGGCAGCTGAGCTGAGGGAACTGTCTGACGTGGGGTCCAGAAAGGCAGCGCTCAGGCAGAGCCAAGAGGTCCACTGTACCTTCACAACTCTTCCCATCAGGTGCCACCTCATAGCCTCGGTAGCAGGAACATCGGAAAGAGCCATCCAGATTGACACACTGTCCATGAGCACAGATTCCCTCCAACAGGCACTCGTCCACATCTGTGTTACACAGCAAAGGGTAACATAGCACAGAAGGATGCTCAGGTCTGTCCCCACCACCCAAGTCAGGAGGACACTGTGCCAGACAAGCATGTTGCATGTACTCCTGTCTCTTTGTGAGGGTAAGGGTGCCTCCCAAGGGTAGTCTAAAGTCCTCACCAATGCATCTTCCGTTCCTGGGCTGGTAGCCATCCACACAGCTGACACACCTGTAGGAGCCTGGGGTATTGATACACTTCCCATGGGGACAAGGGCTGGGATCCACACACTCATTGATATCTGCCAAGAAACGCACTCTTTGTGGGCACCGCCAGGATGTCCCCTGCAGCTGGGTCCTCACTGTGCCCCTCTAAGACAGGGGTGCCCAAGGAGGGGTGAGAGGGATTTGTTAGGGCTCTGGCAATGCTTTTCATAATCTATCAGGATCCTACACCCACACCTGAGGGCTGACATAATCCAGCAGCAAAACTTGCTTCCAGAGGATGTTGCCAGGGCCAGGAACGTGCATGGGCATGGAAAGGGTTCAGCCAACATCTGCACAGAGTCACTCTGCCAGCAGACTTTCATAACTACGATTAAGAGGCAGCCTCCAGTTCAGGAAGTCCTTAAGGCGTGTGCTTTCTGGAGGCCATGCGGGGGGAGAGCATTCTGTGCATACCTTGTTTCCCCAGTATTCCTAAAATATACTTCCAATAACTCTGTTGGAAAAAAGCTAGTGAGGAAGGGGGATCTTTGATCAGGCGCAGTGTGTATTCATGAGGTCAAATTCTCTGATGGGCCTGGGTCATGCCAAGTGAGAGGGACGCTGGGGGGACAGGTGGCCTGACCCTCTGCAGCCTGCTCTCCTTGCAGACCACTGACCAGCAAAGGTGTCTGGTCACAGAGCTAAGCTGGCATTAAAATGCATAGGCATCTCCTTCCAGAATGGGAAGTGAGCATTGGATTGGTCCCAGTGCGCTGTAGGGGCTGTTCCTGGGAAAGAGTCAGAGGACAGCAGAAGTTCCCTTTGACTGCCCAGGAAAGCTTGTCCCTCTCATGGATAGAGGAGAGGACAGGCAGCCATCAGAGAAGCACAGAACTTGCAAACATGGATTGATCCATCCTCCACCCCAGAAAGAGTAAACCTGCAGCAAGGGGGACAGGCAGCAGAAGCTTCACCTTCACATTGTCCTCGGAGGCTCATCACAAAACCCTCCTTGCACTCGCAACGGTAGGAGCCAGGGGTGTTGACACACAGCTGTCCTGGGCAGGTAGAGGGCTGCTCACACTCGTCTTGATCTGGTGACACAGAAAGAGACAAGTCCTACCCCTACAATCCTGAGATTCTGTGTGATCCTGTGAAGTCCTGAAGCCTTCACCCTCTGGAGCTGGGTGCACCAGAAGAGCTGCTCCATCTGCTGAAGTTTGCCCAGGAAGCACATTCCAGGGCTCTGCTCCAGATCCCACTCATCCCTGACCAACCCCCTCTGCCATGAAGCAGTGAGCAGTACACACATGCACATAGGAGAGAACAAAGGAGGGTGAATGGGGAGGCCCTGGAGAGCTGACAGTGCACTGCCAGGTAGGCACCACTTACCCTGACAGCTCTGCTTGCTCTCCAGGAAAACCAGGGTGTACCCAGAGTAGCAGAGGCATGAATAGGAGCCTATGCTGTTGACACAGTGACCTTTTCCAGCGCAAGGATCTTGCAGACACTCATCTTCATCTGGGCTCAGGCAAGGAAGGAAAACAGATTGTCACCATGAGCAGCTCCTGCTGTTCCCAACCAGCCGCTCTGTGCAGTGGGTGGGCAGGAGCTGAGCAGCAGAAATGCCAGATAACCCTCCCCCAGGAGTACCACAGAGCGTACTAACACGTTGCAGCAGTTTCTGTGCATAAGGAATAGGGAAACTGGTTTCAGCCTCAGAGCTGCTCTGGCCCCATCTGCGCTCCTCACCCATGAGAGCAGAGAAGGTGCCAACATACCGACACAGTGCAGATGGCTGGGATGCAATGTGTAGCCCAGGTGGCACGAGCAGCTGTATCCATCCAGGGTGAGTACGCACACGCCAGCTCCACAGGCGAGGGATGAAGAGGCACAGCCACTGGCCCCTGGGTGGAGAGAGCATGGGGCTGGGGGCCGCAGTGCTCACTGCAGCCCCAGCACCACAGAGAGGTAGAGATGAAGAGGGTGGGAGACCTTGGAAGATGGGGGATGACGGCAGGCCCCCTCCCCTGCTAAGCAGGGTGCTGATGGTGGTGGGTGGCAATGGGGTGCAGGAGAGGGCAGCAGCATCACCTCCCAACCCCAAACAAAAGGCTATTGAGGGAGGCACATTCCTTAGCAAGGTGCCTCCGCCAGCCCTGCTCCCAAAGGTGCTCAAGCCCCAGGCGGAGGGCCGGGGCCGCACTCCCAGACACTTAGGCAACCCTGGAACAACAGCTCTCTTGTTTTCCATGCAGTAAACAAGCCGCCCCGGCAGCCACATGCCGCCCCTTCCACCCTGTTTCCCGGTGACTCAGCTCATGCCGCAGCCACTGGAGCAGGCATGTGACCCCTGGCCAGGCACTCACTGCCCAGCAGATGAGCTGCAGCAGGGAAGGGCCCTGAAAGCCAGGGATGTGCTCCCATATAGGGTCGTCCTCAGGCCTCTCCACTCCTGACTTGCTTCCCCTGGCTGGGACATGACAGCGGGGCTAGGATGACGCTCCCAGGTGGTAGGTGGGTAAAAGGCTGAGGAAGGGAAAGAGCTCCAAAGCAGAGCTTAGACCATAACATCCCCATAGGGGCAGGCAGTAAGGTAAGGGACACACACCTGAGCCCTGCGCAGGTATCTGCGTTGGAGCAGCATCAGCCCAGGTGGTGGTAGGGCCAGCCTGGGGAGGAGCACGCCAGGACTCTTCTTCCTCCACTGAGGGGAGCGAGCAGGAAGAAGAGAAGCTGCAGCAACCTCAGCATTATGTTGTTCAACCTCATCCACTCGCCCCCTGCAGAACCAGTGTGGCCCGCTGGAGAGACACCATCCCCACATCCCTGCAGCCCTCTATCAGCTCCCCCCTGCCCATGCCATGCAGAGGAGATATCTCCAAGCTTCTGTGCTCTCCTTGCTGCCCCTTCTCCCACTCCCACCCTGCCTTCCCACCAGCCAGGTGTTTACCTCTGTGTGCCTCAGGCTCTGGGGTAGTATCAGCAGCATCCTGAGATAAAAACACAAGACTGCCTCTAAGCACGTGTGTGTAGCTGAGATGCAGTGTTCCATGCCCACCGAGATCTGGCAGTGTGAAATGAGAGCCTATGCCTCACTCCTCAGCCTGAGCTGGAACCCCAGCCCCAGCAAACTGGAGGTAACACTGGTCAGAATCCCCAGCTCCTGCTGCTGTGAGCTAACAGCCTCTGAGCAGGTAACTGCCACAGTGCCCTCAAGTCACCACAATTTAGCCAAGGTGCTACCATGGATGTACCTCGATTTGGAAAGACAAAGGTTACTCACCTGCCCAGCAGGAAAAACTTCACCTGGAAAGTGAAACAGTGCATGGTGAGTATAGGCAAGGTGGGCGGGCGCCTTCATCATACCCTGGCTGCTCAAAGTTCATCCCACCACTAAACCACTGCCTTGCAGTAGTCCCTCACTCTCCCTACAGGAGCTTGTTACCACATTCAACACCTCTGGACTCCTCTCCCAGCACTTCACAGACCCCAGAAACTTCCATCCCAGCAGATTCTGGCACAAGCAGTTGGTCATGCTTCTCCCCAGCTGCACTGGACAAACACCAAAGGACTGCAGTGCCAGGGCTCCCACACACACCAGAAGTCCCAGGACAGGCAGCCTGGCCAGTCAGCATCAACTGCAAGGCTGCAGTCACAGGAGCCTGAAGCACTCAACCTCCTCTGCAAGTCTTGAAGAAGTTGTGCCTCACCCCCCACGAATATTGCAGGGCTGAAGAACAACAACTTGCATATTTAAACAACAGTAGAAAGCCGGTATGAGCTACAAGTCCACCCAAGAGGATGCAGCAGGACCTGGGAGTTTGCCCTCCCTTGCTAGAGACCCAGGTGGAGCAGTTTTAACTACCCTCTCCTGCAGAGGTGTCAGGATGGGGCAATGCCTCCAGGACACTCCCATGCAAGCTGTCCTGCAGCTGCTGTCTCCTTGCTGCCCAGTCTAATGTCCAGTTGCTGTTCTCACTGTGCTCTTCCAGGCTGAAGGGCAGTTCTTCTGCCTCTGCCTTCCTCATGGAAAGGCGGATGTCAGAGCTGGAGTACGTATAGCCATGTCCTGCTGGGCAAATTTCCTTGAATGCTCCTGCAGGGGAAAATCAAATCAAAGTTTTGGAGGTGGGAAAAGAGAGGCATGCAGGGATCACAAACACACATGCTCATAGCACCCAGACATGATGATGGGGCATGTGGAGGAAGGAAGTGAAAACAGTGGTATCTATGTGAATGCAGGTACCAATTTCTCCCACCCAAACATTTTCTGCAGGTTCCTAAGGGCGACATAATGCTAGAATCACATCTAGGCTGCAGTGGACAGATGTGTTAAGCAGAAGGTATCTCTTCACAGGGCAGGGCGAGTTTTCAGCAGGTACTGGCTGGTACTCATGGACACCAACACATCTCTCCCCATGTCAGAACTGCTAGGGAGGGATCATGCCACAAGAAGGCCTGAGCTGAGCAACGGAGCAGATACAAGAAACCCCTGGCACTCAGCACTGAATACTCTGCACATCACTCATGATGCTCTACACAAAATATCTGAGGATTTTAGAATCACTGAATCATTGACTCATTAAAGTTGGAAAAGACCACTAAGGCCATTCAGTCCAACCATCATCCCACCCCCACCATGCCCACTAACCATGTCTCTAAATCCCATGTTTACAAGTTTAACTCTTCCAGGGATTGTGACTCCACCACCTCCATGGGCAGCCTGTTCCAATGCATTACCACTCTTTCTGAGAAG
The DNA here is from genome assembly GCA_013399175.1 of Odontophorus gujanensis. NCBI lineage: Eukaryota > Metazoa > Chordata > Aves > Galliformes > Odontophoridae > Odontophorus > Odontophorus gujanensis. The sequence goes on from VXAB01003469.1 coordinate 47,813, forward strand.
TTATTCCTAACATCCAATCCAAGCCCTTCCTGGTACAACTTGAGGCCATTCCCTCTCATCCTATTTTTCCCCAGTCCTGAGGATTTCTGCACTTCCCCTCTATCCTACCCCATGTGAGACACACTGAGCTCATCCCCATTCCAGAAGATGTGAGGGAAGACAAGCCAGAGGGAAGTGTGGCCAAGCAAAGCCAAACACAGACATGGCTGTGCTATCCCTTTTGAGCAGAGTACTTTCTTGGTCTCACCTGAGCCAGGCACGGGGCATTCCTCACAGTTCTTGCCCCAGCCCTTGCCAACACGGCTGCAGCAGCAGATCTGCTGAGTGATTCGGTGGGAGAGGGGGAAGGAGCACACACCTCCAGCTGCTGAGCGGTAACACAGCCCCTGCTCCATCGACACTGCTTTGTCCGCTGAAACACAATGGCATGTCAGTGCCTGAGGTCTGGCTCTAAGTCCAACAAAAACCTCCCTCTTGGGAATCTCTCTGCCCATGCCTCCCAGCACGTCCTGAGGAAACCCCACCCTCTGCAGAGCACCCTTGCAGGCACGTTTCCTCCAGGCTGCACCATAAACAAGGTCAGGAGGCAATGCAACATCCATGGACAAACATCACCCATGAGGGCTCCCTGGACACCCATCTCGTGTAAAAGTGCAGGCAATGTGCACTCTCCCACATATGCAAAAGGCACAAAGCATGCTGCAGCCCCACTGAGCTGGGGTCCCATGCTGTGACTCCCCCTGGAACACTTACAGATGCAGTGGCTGCGGGAGGGGTCCAACATGGTGCCAGGTCTGCAAGTACAGCGGAAGCTGCCACGGGTATTCAAACACTTGGCATCTTTGCATAAGCCCTGTATCAAGCATTCGTTGATATCTGTGGGGAAGAGGGAGCACGAGCTCAGCTGGCAGCTCCTGGCTGTGTAACAAGGGCTGTAAGGTGGAGCTGCCTCTCCCCTCTTGCTGCTCAGCCAAGCCAGCATCCACAGCTATGTTGGTGCCTCAAGGTCAGAGAAACAACGGAGGGGTGCAGAAACCAGTGCCCTAACCAGGTGCTGGCAGTGGCTCCAGCTTAGTTGCCCATGGGAATGTGAGATGTGAGGAAAGTGAGGGTGGAGGTGATACTTGTCCTGCAAACCTCTGCAAGAAGCAGCACGACAGTGTCATCGGAAAACTCAGGAAGAAAACTCTCAAACTGAAATGAGGCATTAGATGCAGGAACCTCCATGGCAACAGCAGTCCTACATCTGCAGCACGGGCTCACTGGCTGCAGCTGCAGATGGATCTGGAACAACTACTCTGCTCTGTGGTCTTCGTGGAAAACAGACATAGACCCATTGGAGAACTTCCCCATCAGGATCACCCTTATGGCCAGCCAGGTCATGACTCCAAGCCTTGGCTGGCAGGTTCTGTCCTCTCATTCCAGGCCATCAGGAGACATCTGCAGAGGATCCTTGCTGAGAAGCTCAGTGTGGGAGCACAGGAAGGTCTGATCCCCACACAGACCCCAGTGCCAGGCAGAGGGGCGATGGACTAGACTCCAGCTCACCACTGGGCTGCCTTCTGGCCTACAGGTTATGCACGTGGGAGATCACCACGTTCAAGCACTGCCTTGAATGCTACCACTGACTCAGCAAACAACATCAGGCACAGTCTTTGGAATGGAGCTGGGCTTCTTCCAGGGAAACACCACCAGTCTCATCCATTTGGCTGGCAACAAAGCCTTTCCTACAGCACCACACAGGAATGTATGAGCTAAGCTGGAGAAGATGAGGATTGGCAAATGATGTGTAAGGGGGACCTGATTGACAAGGTCTTCCTACCAGGGGGGCACAGACAACCCCCGCATATTCCTTGATCATCCCAGGTCCTGAGGAAGGACATCTCTTGTGCTCTCTCTAGAGAGCAAAGTGCAAAAGGGTCCCAAGAATATCTCTTCCTGCACTGAGCAGAAATGGTGGTCTCAGCAGAAACTTCAACTGAGAGATAAAAGAGACTAGCACAGGGAAGATCAGCAGAGCACCCTGCATGGCATCCTCTGAAAAAATCCACAGAAACCTTGTGCCCCAGGTGATGCACTTGCCTACCTTTCCCTTGCTGCTCTGGGAGGAAGGGGTGGCTGTGACAGTGATGTGACAGGCAGCATTTTCCTGTTGTATGCCAAGTACAAGATAGTTCATGAAAAAAGAGAAAACCAGGGGCCAGACCCTAAATGTGCCAGAAGTCCACTTCAATAAAGGGATTGGTCTTTCCATAAAGCTGCCAGCTGATCTCTGTCCCACCCCAGCACCCCTTGAGAGCCATGTCACTCTGACACACCAAAGGGATGAGGTGTTTGGCCTCTGAATAAGCAAAGGGATTGAAGGGATTAAAGTAATGAGAGCACAAAACAAACAAGCACTAAGGACTAGGCTTTGTGAGCTTAATTTAAACCAGGCCCACATGTTGGCCTCAGGCCAACCCCCCTTTTCCACTGGCAGCAGAAGACCCACTCATAGTGGAAATCCCAAGAGGAGCAGAAGCAGGCAGGTGCTCCATGCCAACACTCCTACCCCTGCAGCATGCCAGCCATGAACCAAGGGCCATGAACTGTCTCACGGCTTCCTCCCACCCCATACAAGTCTGCTGGTGCTCCTCAGAAACAGCCAAGCTGGGACAGGCTCTTCTGGAGAGCATCTGGAGAAATATCTCGAGCCCATAGGGACTGTGGGGCTGATGCCAGCTGAGGCTGGATCTTCTAGCCACTCTCATTACAATCCTGCTCAATGGGAAGCAGCAAGAGAAGGAAAGGAGTTCTCACAGAGATGAGCTCCTTGTTGCTCTGCTGGAAGGCATCAGACAATCCTTACTGTCCATGCCAACCAGAATAAAGTGAGCTTTTGCCAGGACCCTCTGCCAGTCACTCAGCCTGCAAAGCCAGAGCTCGGCAGAGCAGCTGGTAGCTCCTCTCCTAAGGCCCCGTGAACCAGCAGTTCTCATCTGTTCTCTTGGCTCCACTCCTACCTGGGCTGGCATGAGAAGGTCCCACTTAGCCTCTCCTATAGACTATCAGCCAGATTGCTTGCTACAGACCTTGAACAGAGGTTCTGAGCTTCCAGATACATGCTCCACAGCAACAGCAGGGATTGGAAAAGCATCTTGAGGCAGCAGACTGCACAGCAGTGCTTCTCCAGCCCAACTTAGAAAGCAACACGTGGAGGTGCAAGTCTTTGCTTCACGTTTCTTCTTGCATACAAACATCTTCCTAGCCAACACCACACCACCATAACCCTCTGCTCCTCAGTGTGCTGAGCCTCACCCTGCTCCAGAGGGTGAGCAAAGCAGGACTGCAGGCCTCCACTCACTGACATCAGTGCTTTCAGCTGCTCTGCTCCTCAGGCTCAGACTGTATGTCTTTGGGTGGTTCCTCATACCCTTGCATTGCCCATGGCCACACAGCGGGTGAGAGCTGTACACCATGGAGAATAGAAACTGTTGTGTTGTTGAAAGTTCTCCCCTAGGATGATGGGGGGAGGCTGAATCATTAATTAAGTAAGCATGGTGGAAAGTCCCAGATGCAAGAGATGAGTCATTAGATCGCCAGCCCTGGGTTAGTGTGCCAGGGCTCAGGCTCCCTGCTGCATCTTCTAGATGTCACCTCGCAGTTTACTGTGGATTATGGGAAGGGAACAAAAAAATTCCACTTCAGTCATGGAAAATGCAAACACTGCAGGCTGGAGAATGCCAAATAAACATGAACCAGAGAGAAATGCAGAGGGGATGGTGCCATCCTTATGTGGAACTGAGGGACTGTGGAAGAGAGAAACAGATAGACCCTAACAGCATAGGACAGGCAAGGCAACCTGACAGCAACGCAGTAAAAACACAGGGATTTGCTTTTATGGACTCTCTCTCTTAATAAATAAGCAAATGAACAAACAAACAACCTTCCAAAACAGTTTTCAGGCAGCACAATAGCTGTTGCTTCAGATTACAGGAGAAGAGCTATGCACTCACTCTTGGCAGAGCAGAAGCACAGACCCTCGCTGTGAGCACAGTGGGGTCAACATCCCATCAGCAGGACCGAACAGGTAAGCATTCTCATGCTGGCACAGCTGACTGCATGTACAGGCTGAGTCATGGAGGTCAATGTTAGCTGTATTTTTCCCATGTTTGATGGAAGTAAAAAGCTTTTTAGCACACCTGTATCAGGTAAGTTAGATGACTTTATTTTGCTTGTGTAGAGAATTACATCTCTGTCAGACAGTGGATGTGGGAAAGAGAGAAAGAGAGACAAAAGCAGCAGCCTCACCTTGGCAGTGGCTCCTATTCAGCCTCTTGTATCCCTGGGGACACTCCACCTGTCCATTCTCAATGACGGGGTGCGCTGGGAAGAAAGAAAACAGTGAGAGATAATGGCAGCAGAAGTCCACCAGGGCCCTACCTTCCCCTCTGCCCTCCTTGCAGAAGGGAGGAAGGTACCCAGGTTGTGTTGGACAAACCTGTGACGATGCCCAGGGCAGAGGGAGAGCTGGGAGCAGCGACATTTCACAAATAATAGCTTCTACTGCTTGGAAGGTACTAGCCTAGTGGCCCAGAGGTGCCACATGTGCTTCATTATCCATCCCTATGCCACCTCAGCTCCACCTTGGCCAGTCTGGAGAGCCAGGCAGTACGTGACAAGGAGGATCAGAGTGGAGAAAATGACAGAGGTCTATGATAAGATGCTGAAATAACAGCCCAGGGCCTGTTTATTACTTTTTCCTTCTTTTTTTATCCTACATAGTCACTCTCACCAGAGATTTCAAATTGTTGCTTCAAATAGCTTTGTGAATTTCAAAATGGCCTATAACCTGCACAATTTCAATCTCATCCAAATCTTTAGAACCTTGTAAAATAAATTCATAAATTTAAAGGTAGTTGAAGTCAGGCATTGTATTTTGGAGCAAGGGAAAGGGAATCTGGGAGGTGAAGGACTAGGGAGTGAGTAAGCCTGGGGTGGGGTGAAAAGAAGGGTACTTTGACTAGGGATTGGATTTTCCCAGGGTGGGGCTTCTTTTTAATGTTTTGGACCAAATGAGCGGAAATGAGGAGAGCATGTAACAACTCAGTGACAATGTGCTGGGGGCAGAACAGGGATGTCCATAACTCTTTGTCCTGGATACTTTGACCCTATGATGCAGCTTAAAGCAATTCAAGGACACTTGGGCTTGGCGAAGAGCAGATATGAAGAAAACAAGCTGTTCCCCAGCCTGAAGCAGGGAAGAGAGAAGAAAGCCTCACTTCCCCAGGTGCATTTAATGAATCTGCAAGGCTCTCCAAGTGTAGAAAGAGATTTTCAGTTACTGGATGAATGACTGAGAAGAAAAGTCTGCTGAACTCCTTCAGAAGTTCAGCCATAGATTGTAGGTAGCAGGGGCATATAAATATCCGGATGTTAAGGGAGAGGGACAATACTAAGAATCACTGGGTATATTTCTAACCTTCCGGGAAGGGAAAAACAACCTCTGGCATCCCAGCAGGATTCCAGGTCCTCCCACATTACAGCCTGCAGGCTTGGGGCTGCCGACAGGCATTAACTGTGCTTGGAAGCATCTGTCAGCCTCAGCACAATGTGATAACAGACACTCAAATGAAACAGCATCGTTATGCACGAGCCCTCCAACAGGGAGCCAAGCATGCTGGAGATCAAACAGCGATGACATATGTCAGAGCTCTGCTCCCTCTCCAAAAAGCCCCTGCAGAGAAACTAAGCCTGCACAGCATCCCGCAGCCAGATGCTGCTGGGGGAAGGCAAAGCACAAAGCAGTGGTGATAGTGGTGAGCAGGCAGGTCTGGAGCCACCTCAGCACTGCAAGGCAAGTCTGAAGAAACCTGCAGATCATTAATGCAGCAAATTACTCTCACAAGGCTGCAGGTGGATATCTTAGTCTTGCAAAGAAACATATACTCCCTGGAAAGAACCTGCAGTGGGGGTCAGTGTCCATTTCTCTCCCACACCACTGGTAGAAAAGGGAGACTGGCTTTGGAGGCTGCTCCACTGGAAGCTGGCAAAGGGCAATGCCTGGGAAAGTGCAGATCTGTTGACTGGAGAGGGCAGAGATTCCTGCCTCCTGTGTCTGTCTGTCTGTCTACACTCTGGGAAAAGATTCTCCTGGAGACAGAGCCCACTGATAGAGCAGCTGAATTTCATCTGTTAGGCAGAGGGATTCCAGGCATGCTATAGGCAGGGTGCCCTGGCTCCTGATTCAAGGATTTCAGAGCCTCATCGCCTGGGCTCTTCTGCCCACTTCTGCTTTGGAATTGAAATGATGGGCTCTGCACAGACCTAACTCCACTCAGCCCTTCCTCACCTCCAACTCTTCTGTCTTCAGCAAGGACAATATTAGAGCACAGAATGAGATAGAAAACAAATGCATGGAAATAGGCATTTTGCAGTCTAGCAGGACATTTTTTAAGCAGCCAGGCACACTTTGGAGTCAGCCATCCCAGGAAAAGACGCTTTGCTCAGGAACCTTCTCCTGGGCTCTTGGGTCAGTGGGTAGATGTGGTGCTGACAGAGCCAGGTGAATGAGGATAAGGAAAACAGGACAAAGCTCAGTCTGATGGTGAAATGAAAAGAAACAGCTGCTAGCTGCAAGGCTTTGAGTGAGGCAAGGTCTGTGGGGTGAGATAATATGTTGCTTTAAGCCAGCCAATATCGCTGTTAAAAAGGGAAGAGGCAGGCCTGTGGTTAGATGAGCAGTGAGGAAATGCTTGGATGCTGAAAGCTAGCCTATTTCTTTCAACTCTTTCCATTTAGAAACCAAAAGCATTCTCTCTCTGCAAAACCTTGTCTCGCTGACCTCCTTTGCCACTTGAAAGATCAGTAGCCATTTCTGGAGACCCTGGCCTAGCTCTACAGAACAGCCTTAGCTCTGCTGGATCCCAGCATCTCCCTGCACAGGTACTGGTCATGAGTTTCTCAGCCCATGGGTGTTGAAAGGAGCCAACATAGTGTCACAGCTGCTAAACTCACTGGCAGGAGAGCAGAGCAGCTCTGACCCCTCAGCAGTCTCCAGAAAAAAACACTTTGAAGATGTCAGGTCAAGAGGCCTGTGACCAAAGGCTGCGATTGTGAGGATAAACTGAGTACCCAGGCAGAATGGACAAGGAGACGATGTAAATCCTTGAGCTCTGTCACAACCTTTCTCCTCTTCTCTGGATGCTCTTCCATAGTCAGGCTCCCTTACAGCTTTCTCAGTGCCCTAGCAAAGGGAATGTTGGCTGGGGAGGGGAAGGAGTGCACCGGCACTGATGTCAAACAGGAAACCAGCCCTCTGGTCCGTGCATGGTCAACAAAGATCTTTGAGGTGAAAAGATACTTGAAGGAAAAAAAAAGTAATTGCTGTTGGCCTTTGGGGTTATTTCCGCAGAGAGAACATCACTCTGCTTCCAGAGTGGCATAAGTTACTTCCACACTTTTGCAATGCTGTGCTGCCACGTTCTGAGACCACAATACTGCACATAAGTAATGGGAAAAACAGGAACTCTGCAGAACAGGGCAGTCGTAAAAAATGCTGCACTTGCCCTCTGCAGTACTGTCATAATCTTGTAGAGATTTCAGCTTCTTCCCCCACCTCCAGCCCTTCCTTACAGTCCCAGACAGACTCTGTATGGCACATGATGCAGCGGTAGCACAAACAGCCTCCTCAGCAGCCTCCTTCCCATATTCCCTTTTTTCCCCCTCTCTCTATCCTCCCTAATGTGATTGCAACGAGAGCAGACCAGGGGATGATTTTTAAGGGGATTCCTGTTGCTGTTTCAATGCCTGCAGGCACGGCACAGAGGAGCGTGTGGCTGGCAGATCCGCCCTGCGTTCCCCATGATGACGGCTCCATGGGTGAGCTGCCACCCCTCTCACAGTGGGAGGTCTGTTTGGGGAGTGCTGTGGATGCCAAGCCAGACATTACAAGATCCAACTTTCCAGTGAAATTCAGACTTTTCTCTAGGACAAAAAACTTGAAAAAACACGGGGAATGGGAATGAAAACAAAACAATGGCCTTCAAAGACTTGTTTCTTAATGCAGCTAAAACCTCTGGGCAGGAGGATGGAAAGCAGCACAGGAAGATCAGCAGCGAGCGCAGCCAGCCAGTGCACAGCCAAGGCCATGCTCAGCCTGGTGCAAACCTGTGCTGCAGCATGGACAGTTAAAACGCAGCACACCTGGAAGATGCTAGTTTACTGCTCTGGCCAGAAAATCCCCCAAGCCCACACAGAAAGATTAGACTGGTTGCAGAACTAGGGAGGAGGTGGAACAGAGGAGGGGCTGAGGCACAGAAGAAGCCACCACACAGGGCTTCATCTCAGCAAGAACAGCATCCTCCTCACCTGGCCAGCTGCTCTCCCCCCGTGTTCCCTACCAGAGAAACCCTGCAGACTGTCAGAGCCTCTCTGTCTGCATACCTCAGCAACCCGTCGCTCTTCTGAATCTTGGAGTTAAAAAGGGAAAGAAAATGAACATGAGATGGAAGAAATGTGACCTTACATCAGAGTAAGCATCTTGCTTTCAGGAAAAAAGCTCTGTGATACCAGTTTCCTTTATTCCCCATGTGCCCGAGGTGGACCAAGGCAACCTAATGCTCAAGGAACAGCAACATCCAAGTTCACACACCCTCTGAGGTCTGTGTTGACCTGTAGGTTCCAGGGAAGGACAAAATGCTCTCCTGGGTCTCGTTAGCTTTACTTGGCATGGCCCATCTCTTGTCCTTGCACCAGCATGTTCTTCTCCACAGGCAACTACATACCCCAGAATTGTATGTGGTCTATGAGTGAAGCAGGAGCAGCTCTGCCCAGTAGAATGCCTTGGGGCACTGCCCAAATGCCCTGTCTATGTTTGGTCTCCTGCAGCTTCCTCAGCCTGATTCCCTTTTTACACCACCACCCTTCTTCAAGCTTTATCTTCTGTTTGCTGCAATGGAAAACCTGCTACAGAAAGTTCTGGCCAGGTCACACTACATCTACCTCTGTTCTGAATTCGGCAGAATGTAGTCAAAGCATTTGAGTATCTTTGCTTTTCCGACACAAGGCAAAACATAAAAAATACCAGGGACTGATCATGGCAGGTTCACTCGGACAGATGCCTGCCTTGATTTCCTCCCCTTCTCTGATGTCTTTCCGTGCACAAACATGTACCAAACATGAAAGTTGCACTCGACAGAGACATTCGGACGTATCCAGACTCTACTAACAATCAGTGTCTCGGGCAGACAGTCAATCCAAACAAGTTCTCCATTTGTCTAGCTCTTGCCTGGCTGCACTTCTGTACATTTGTAAGTGTTTACACTGAACTTGCTTCTGCCATTTCTGTCTCTGGTTGCTGGAATGAAATTCCCAGAGCTGTCAAGTCTGCTCTGGTGCATGCTTCTCTAGGATGCACGAGCGTAATGCAGAGCTCTCGTCAAAGACCACTGTGCCAAGAAGCAAGCTGGAAGCATCCACTGGACATGTTATCTCCGTGCACATGACCACAGGTCACCGAGCAACAGCCCAGCAACTTTGAGTGAGCAAAATGCAAGCCAGCTAGACCAGAAGACAGACTAGACATGAGCACAGGACATGGTCTGCAGCAGGAATGATGCAATGACGCCTCCGTGCTGAACCCAGCAGAAGGTCCTTGAGAGGATACAGAGCTCGGTGGCTCCTTTAAAGCAGAAAGATCATGAAGAATGGAGTGTTTCCCCAGCAATGCCTCTGAGTGAGATTTCTTGTATATGAAGACACCGCTCCAGAGAAAACCATTCTTTCATCAAGCATCTGCCCTACATCGCCCCTCGCTTGAATTGTGTGGTCTCTTGCATGTGGGGATAGTTACAGGGCAGTCAATCAGAAGTAGCCAAAAGAGAAAGATATTTGCACACAATTAAAAAGGATGAAAACAGCCCCTTCAGCTAGCCTGAATTCCTGCCAAAACCAACAAGAGCCATTTGGTTTGCAAAGGGGAACTGTAACCCCCAGAGCCAGAGGGACTGAGGATGGGATTTTTTTGTGGCACAGGAAGACAGAGGGCCCAGGGGAGACATTTTTCATTTTACCATGAAATTCACATGAAAAAAAGCCAGACAAACATCTGCCCACTCAGCGAGGACCAGCAGTGACAACCTCCTGGAGCTGCAGCTGGAACTCAGGCATGTGCTGAGCTATGGTAGTGGGACCTGCTGGCATTTCTTAAACACATTTGCTCTGTTGGATGACTGCAAGGAGCATATGAAGGTATTTCATGATCCTTTTCATGGTAACCTGTGATTAAGGAAGCATTCTGGAATCCTGAAGATCTAAGTCCAGCAGAGCTGCAGTTATGGGCATAACTGACAAGAGAAACCTAACATCCTGGCATGGTGGAAGAGGAAAGAGGTGAAAAGATTTTGCAGCCATCTGCAGCCTAACAGAAGTGCTGAGCAGCTGTCCTGCTTCCTAATGGAGGGTTCACAGGAAACAGTGAGCAGGAGACTGCCGTGAGATGGGACCAGGGAGGGATGTGCAAGTCAGGTACACTAGAGAAAGCACTAGAATGCCATGGGAAGAAGAGGAGGAGGCTGAGGCATCTGGGTGCATTTCCTGCTTGCCTTGATTCTAGCAGCTGCATGGTCACCTTCATGCTTGGGGTTGGCGCATAAGAGGACCACAGATGGGCAGGCCTATAGCAGAATGGGAAAATAACAGCAATCAGAGCTCAGTGGAGCTGAGTTGGGTTCTAAGATGCTGACAGTCCAGTCTGTGATTGCAAAGAATTTGGTTGCAGCTTGGCTAAGGAGGAGCTGAATGAAGGGACCACTGGAAGGAGAAAGAAATGCAAGCAGCTCTGGGAAGTGTACAAGTGAAAGAGAGGCAGAGCTAGGAGGAGCCAGTATCACACTGACATAAAATCTCCTGTCTTGGAGACTTCTGTTCTTCTCAGTGGTCAAAGTACCGCTGAGTTTGCTTCAGTACTTACGAGCAGTGAAGGCACAAGAACACACAATCAGAGTGATGAAGCTGGGCAAGAAAGAAGAGAGCAGCTCCCTGCCTGCACAAGCTGAGCTGCACTCTGTACCGCACTGTGTCACATCCAGCACAGGCCAGCACCTTGTCCTGCACCAGACCTGGTCAGAGCTGGTTGCTCTGAAACCATGCCATCTGGGCAGCCAGGCCATATGCAAGGTAGACATTTCCCACGGGAGGCTGTGGAGACCCAGAGAGGAGACCCTCAGCACAGGCCCTCCACATTCTCCTGTGAGTTGTGAGGGGGTAACATGCAAGAGGCTGAGCCCTCCCATCCAATCCCATCTCACTCCAGCCAATAGAGTATGCCCCCCAAAAAATGTATGCTGTGGCAGTGAGGAATCCTTGCTGGGGCCAGGTGGGCCCATCCAATTCCCCAGCACGGAGCAGCAGCTCTGGATGCCTGTGCCCCTGGAACAGACAGCGGGTGCACTCCTGCCAATTGTTTGATGTAGTGTTATTTCCAGAGCCCCTGCCAAGCCTGTGTCGGGCTGAGAGCAAGCCCGTAACTCTATAGGGCTGAGTCTGCAGCCTCCCCTGCTAATCTAGCACTGCACCTCCTAAAACCGCGGCTGTTGTTTTCCTGTTTCTCCCTCCTAATGAGTCTGGCATAGAGAGAACTATTTGCACAGGCAATGAGAAGCAAGTGCCACACGTGGAACCAACACCTAAGCAGAATGCTGTGCCCAGCATTGTGGTGGGCATCGGCTCTGGTAGCAGCTCTTACCTGGTCGAGGGGGGCAGGCCAGGCACCTGTTCACCCCCCAAAAGAGCCCCACACTGCCGCAGCAGTCCTCCAGCAGGGTCAGCCCTGGCAGCGGGTTGGTGCACTGTGGAGAGAGAGGAGGGGGGTCAGGTATCACACTGGAGTCAGGACTGAGCATCTGTCCCACTTGGCTCACAAGGGCGATGAGGGCTCTGGGTAGATGGCAGCACCGTGCTTGCAGCAAAGCTCCCCACAGGGCTGGAGATGCAGTTTAAGACAGTAAACAGTTCTGCAGACAGAAAAACACACGTCTCCCTCAGCTGCACCCCTCGAAGGAGAAGGGGGCATTCAGTGGAGCAGAACGTACACTAGAGATGGTATCACCCAGCCAAGCTCTCAGCTCAGCCCCATGCTGGACAATTAGCCGGCAAAATGGGTGCACCACTCCAGCCCTGTGGAGAGCTGGCAGTCAGACACTTCCCTTTGCTTAATGAGTCTCTCTTTCCCCCCCGCCAAGGCTCTCTGGATTACAGGCTTCCCCACTGGAGTCGAGCTGCCACAGCCCGCAGGCCAGGTCTGGCCCCTGTCCACGTGCAGATGGCGGTGTGCCCGGCACTTGCATTCCCATCAGCTAGGCTCCAGGCTGAGCAGGGGGAGGCAAGCATGTCCCACTGGGCTCCACAGATCAGCCCCACCTAACGGGGTGCAAGTATGACTGGGGTACGCTTACCTCCTCCCCCAACCCCTCTGAGTGCTTCTCCCACTCCTCAGCTGCTGGAGTAAGTCATGCTGCTTTCGAGAGCATCTCTGAGCTGGCCACAGGGAGGTCAAACTTGCCTCAGTGGTCAGAGAGCCATGTGCACAGAGGAACAGGGCTTTTCCAGCCCTCTTGTGAGATGCTCAGGGTCTGATTTCATTTATTCCTGTGCTAGGGAATCTGCTTAGAAGTGTCTTGGATGGGACAGACTTAAAAGATGGGATGGGAACCAGCGGCAGCTCTGGGAACAGGCTGAGTGGGGAGAGGAGGTAGAGTCCTGGACTGCCCCACTAGGGTCTCGCTAAGAGCAAGCTGCTCCAGGGAACTCACAGGTGTTCCTATGGGTGCCAAAAACCTCCAATACTTTTCCAGTGATGCAAAAGAAACATATGGGGAGAGACAAAATAAGAAATTATGATGACTGCAGGCTGGGGGTGAGAAAGCCCCTCATACGCATTTGCTTCCCAAGCCCTCACTGAGCTGCCCAGGAAGGCGACGTTCCATGGAAATCAGACTTTCATTTATCGTCTGAGAGGGAAAGGAATTTTCCTATGTTTTATACATTTCCTACAATAATCACAGAGCGTGGCTGTAAATGTTGCTATAAATAGGGCACCTTATTTTAAACGAGACTGTGTGTGAAAGCTATCAAGTCTGGGCTATGCTGCCCCAGGGCACAGCCTGCTCGGGGCAAGATAGCATGGCCTCCTTCTCAGGCCAGAACAAGGGATTTTCTTCCCAAGTAACACATACAATACATTCTTCCCACATAACACATTGCTGCCCATGCCTATAGTACTTGGACGTTGTCCACACATCATGCTGAACAGATTCATGTGACAGAAGCCTACCATTCCTGCCCCATATTCAAACATACCCATTCACCAGAAACAGAAAAATGTCCATGCACTCTTCCAAAGCTGATGAGTGACCCCTTACCTGCCCATGGAGAGCCTCCCGAAAGCACCTCCCCAGCAACCCTGGGGATCTCTGCTGCTGGCCTCCCTCAGTGGTGATGCTGTTGCCGTTCCCATTGCTGTAGGTGTACCAGGGCACCGTGGCCATCTGAGGCACCAGCACTGCCTCCACGCTGTTCTCCTCTGACACCTCTGGGTCACCCCGCACCCTGGCCACCTGGTGAATCTGCACAGTGGCTTCTGGAGGGTGGTTGATATGGACGTTCACCAGGGAAGGGTTCAGGGAAGCTGGAAGATGAATTCATACCATAGTTGTGATGATCAGGCTGAAGAGTATTCTGTTCATCAATGAAAGCACAAGGGAGGGGAGGCAGACCGACCATATCAGGGTTCTCTGCTTCTCTGTTCTCAATTTGTCCTGAAAACAGGACAAACTTACCAAGAGCTTAACCCTAATCTCAATCTTCACCTGTGCCAGAGCTAGCACCATTCACACCTTCTCTTTCCTCCTTGTAGCACTTCCCCTGAGCTTCCTGATTCCCACACCCACTGTCTTGGTCACTCTTTGGTCCCCTGGCCACAGCTAGATCCCCAGGGCAAGGCTTCATGAGCACAAGTCACAGGCCCTTCTCCAAGCCAGGTGCCTGCATGGTCAGAGGAACTGCACTCACCCAGCTGGTTGGACAAGGGCAGAGTGTACGTGGAGTGCTTCATAGAGCCACTGGCTACGGTGTTCGGTGCCTTCCCTCCTTGCTTCTTTTCTGGAGAGGGGGCTGGCAAGTGGCAAAACTTCCCTGTGGAGTTGGAAGGGCACCAGCACTCATCACGGCCAACACAGCGTCCTCCATTCAGGCAGGGGATCTGGCAGAAGTCTGCAAGGCAAAAGGAGGCCTGCTCAGTGGAGACACCAAACCTCTGCCTCTGGCTGAGGAACTGGAGCATGGCTGGCATGAACCCCAGGAGCCCTGCTGTGCAAAGCATAGAAACTGCGGTCCTCCCTGAACTCTGCACAGAGCTGGAGCCATGAGCTGATGATGAGCCCTCTCTTGGGGCCACAGCCAGCATGGGGCATCTGTGCTGTGAAGCAATGTTGCTGGCCCAGCAGCATTCCCTTGGCACAGGGCAGGAGCTGTGGCAGCCACAGGCAGCCGAGTCAGCACAGTTCCCACTTTTCTGCATTGAGGGATTTTAAGCCCCCTCCCAACTTGGCAAGGATTTTCCTCCCAACCAGGAGGGAGGTGAGTGGGGATGGGGGAGGCAAAGGAGAGAACGGGCAGGGAGCCACACGTGCAGAGCCTCTCTCTCGGCCAGCCCCAGCCCTGCCAGCAGCTGGAGCAGGGGAAGCATGGAGTGGGACAGAAGAACTGGGAGCAATTCATCTGCACAGGCTTGGAAAAAGCATCTGCTGCTGATGAAACTGAAGTCACGTCTTTTCTGGTCTCATCAGATGGCTGGAGCAATTTAGAGTGCATCTCCGTGTAAGTAGCACTCAAGCAAGGCACGGAATTTCCTAACAGATCATCCTGACTCATTTCAGCATGAGATGAGACATTGCTTCTGCACATGCCAGGATGGGTTGTTGAGTTCACCCCAGGGGATGGGCTCCTACCCTGCTCAGAGCTCCACTTGCTCAAGTAAAGTTCTGGGGGGAGCTGACACATCTTTGGATTGGGATCTAGGCAGAAATTCTCATGAACCCATATCACACAGTGTCCACAATGTACTCCGTGTTGGAAGAGCTTGAGTCACAGAGGTTCTTACGACAGGGCCAGTGGGCTGCTACTTACTAGCTCCCACTAGCTGGCTCCATGAGGATGTGCCCAACCCACACCTCAGTATCCCAGTGACCAGATGAGCAATCCCAGCAGCTCTCATAGGCAAGCAGAGATTTCTGCAGCCCTGTCTATAGGAATGGCTTGCAACCTGCAGCCAGCTCTCCTGGCTGCCACGTGAGTGAAAGGAGAGAACAGGAGGAAATTAGGTGATGAAAGTCAGCCCCAGGACTGAATGCCAATGAAAGCAGCGAGCTGGCTTAGAGAAGGAAGGGGCGGCGAGGTTTGGCTGTGGGCCTGGCTCAAATACACACGTCCCCCCTACCTCAGGCGGGATGGAAATAGAAGTTGCTTGTCCAAGAAAGAGAGCAGTGAGGCAAGGTCTGCCTTCCTACCCCAGAGACAATGATGAAGTCTCAGGAGACATCTTTCTAGGCACTGGGAAAGGCCATCTCTTCCCATCCCCAACCAGCCCAAATCCTCAGTCTGTAGAGACAGGAAAGGTGGAAAGAAGAGAAAGCAGTAGCAGGCAAGAAGATGAGCTGGGAGCTTTGGCTACTCACAGATGCGGAAGCCAGACTTGGGATCGTGGTCGTGTCCCCCTTGGCTGTAGAGAGTGGTGGTGTCCCCCTTCTCACAGCTGTTGTAACAGCGCCCATTCCGGCATGTCTGTTTGCAGATGGTGGGTGTGAAGATTATTTTTATTTTCCTGATCTTCTCTGTCAGGTTGACCCCTATAGAAGAGAAGGACAGTGATAAGTGGAAGCAGGATCTCCAGGCCAGGGGGATCTCCAACCCAATTCCAGAGCAAGGACTTGCTCCCTGTTCACTCCAGCATGTTCTCTGCTCCAGCATCATTAAAACTTTGTCAACATAGGAAAAACCTCCAGCAGCATGCTCTGCCATAACTCCGGTTCCAGTGGCATAACTCCCTGTGAAGGGCCACACACCCACTAGCTCCAGTGTAAAGGATGTTTTTCTCAAACCACTTCATTAGCCTGGATGCTGGCTGCCCTTAAGCCACAGAAAGGCTTCCCACACAACCACACTGGTCCAGCAAGGAGAGTATTAAGTTTTGAGAATGTCCATGTATCCCTGCAAGTATCTGCTGATTTCCTGCACCTTGCACTCCTCTGCAGTCCCTCACCATCCTCCCATTAGGTAGAGGGGTAAATTCTACTCAGAGCTCTTGAAGGTTTGTGGAAAACAAAGAGGCAGAACTGCTGTGTAACTGTGAGCTAGCTGGCTCAACACCAGAGCTCTCCATTTATGCCCAGCCATTTTTGGGGCTCCCCCCCCTTCCTGAACACCCCCTCATTCTTCCCACTTCAATCCCCACTTCCAGATTACAGCTTTAATCAGACTCACAGCCCTACTCATAAAGGTCAAGATGTCTTGAAGCCTCCTCAGGGAACCATGGCTTCAGAGGAAGCCAAGCTGCAGAAGACAACTTGCATCTGCCCTACTGGGGAGCTGCTGACACTGCCTCATAAAGTGCAGGCAGCCTAGCTTGATCTCTGCTTGTGTCAGAATGCACAAAGAGGGTAGCCAAAGGGGAGAACTAGGTGCTGGTTACACAATCTGACCTCCAGGGCTACTCTAACAGGAAGAAGCTGGGAGGCACCACTCCTACAGGCTGATGCAACCCCCCTTCAGGGCAGTGTGCTGGACTAATGTTCAAAAGCTCTGGGAGTCATCTGTCACATCTCCTCTGCCACCCACATTTTGCTTCCCTTCAATGGGGTCTCTCTTTGCAAAGGCCTACAGAGTTACCATTCTTACTCCTCTTTTCCAGTTCTCAGTTTTTCTCCATTCTGCTCCCTTCTCCTCCTTGGAGCTTTGCTCTTTTCTCCTCCACTCCCCACTTCCAAAGTGCTACAGGGATGGCTGGCACCTCCTGTGACTTTGCTTGCCACCCCTTTGCTATAGTATTTCACTCCACTGCCCTTCCCAGTGACATCTCAGGACCCAACAAGAAATCTCAGCAGTGACATCCCTGGATGCCTTACCCCTTGCAGCCAGTGTGTGCTCCTGGAAAGCTGCATGTGGCCCAGAGCTGCCCTGCTCGTGTCCATGCCCGTTGGGCAGTGTGTTAGATGTGAGCTGGCCATTGCTGGCCGGGTAGCGTCGGACAGTCCGCGATGGCCCTGTGTGCTGGGGGGAGACAGGAGAGCCAATTCTGCTCTGAGTCCTGTGGAAGAGAAGAAATGAACTGATACTCCTCACAAGTAACTGTGCTGATCTCAGTGCCCAACTTGCAGCATGTCCTGGGGGCACTTCAGCACCAAGCTGAGCCATCAGCTTCAAAGAGCTCTGCTGGGTCCCCTCTTTGTTCGTTTTCAGCCACCATTTCACTTTAGGGATGATGCCCCACGTCCTTGATATTTATGTCCCCAGAAGACCTGCCCATGGCTGACCCTTTGCCCTCTCCTATACAGAAAGCCACCTCGGCTCTCTGCAGGGAACCCAGCCCTGATGATTAACTGATTTTAGCACTGCAGCCAAGGTTGTCATCAGTTCTGTACCTGCTGGGGTACATTGCTCACCCCAACTCATATCCGTCAGGCTGTCACTGCACTGGAATGCCCCAGATGCCTATGAGAACCTCTGCATGCTGTTGCTGTTGCCTGTCCAGCACAAAGTCTCCAGTATACACAAGCAGCTTCAAATCTGCTTGGTCTTACGGTGGGGACTTCTCTCTGGCCCTGTATTCCCAGTCCCAGATGAGTGCTGAAAAAACAGAAAGGCAGTCAGAAGTGAAACCAGGCCAAGCAAATAAAACAAAAATTGCCCCATGAGAGTCACAAACAAGAGAAAACAACCAAGAACTGATCCCCATAAATGTAGTTACAACTGCTGCAGTAATTGCATTTATGGCTTTTGGTGTTTTCTGGGGACTAAGCAGGACAAAGGCATTTGACTGACAATGTAACACTTCTTACACCTTATGGATTAGGAGATGGAGAGTGCTATACAGTTTCTTCCATGAAACCAGCGCAACAGCACATTTTCTCTATTGCACTCACTCCCATTCCTTTGTACTGACTGGCAGCACTGAGCCCCCAGGAGGGTGCTCTCTGCTTATCATCAAGTAAGTGTATGCCTCACTCTTGCTTGAACCACTTGCAAGGAAAAAGACTTCAGAATACCAGGGTCCAAAATGGGATGGCTGCGTATATGCCCCAGGTTTCTTCGAACATCCCAGGCTCAGATTCCACTGAAATCAAACCTTAGCACCAACAGGTCGTCTGCTTGTCTACACCAACACCTCCATCTCTCACCAAATGTCTTGGGCAAGAAGCTAGCCTTTCCCACTGAAGGGCAGCCCACAGAAGAGCATCTTCTTTTAGGGGTTTTGCCATTTTCCCTTGTCAAACTCAGCAAAAGGAGGTGTTACAGCATCTGCTGGAAAAAGTTTTCTAAAATCACTAGGATTGGATAATCCAACAACAGTTGGCTGACAGTAGCTCTGGCTCACACACATTCCTGGCTTGGATGTCTTGGTGTAATGGTAAGAGTTGGGGAGATGGAAAGGCAACTAAAGCAGCGCTGGTATTTGAACAGGTCAAGCACAATATGCAAGGTAACTGCTAGCCAACAACCCAGAAATCAGCCCTGAGCAACAAAATGGAAAAGATGACACATGGGTCAATTAATTATGAACTAAAGGAAAGGAATACATTAAAGATGTCAAGCCAACGGGGTCTATGGAGATCCTTTCTTCTGAAACAAGTCCCTTTTCATCATCTGATAGAATTACATGCACACACGTGACAGGCTTAGAGCTCATGCTATTCCGATAAAAAAATAAACACAGCAGTACATTGTCAATCAGGCACATGTGAAACGAATAACAAACTGGCGATGTGACAGGACACAAGAAGTAATTGTCACTGGGGAGCGAATTAGAAGGGTTCCAAAGCGATCAGTAAGAGGCCTGGCATGACTTTACAATTTCATCTGGAAATAAATATTTTTATTTCGAAATAAACATACAATCGGTGTTGATAATGTGTGCTGCTGACACAAAAATTTGCAATGTGGTGTATCGTGATGAGAACAGAGCAATCATACAGAACAGTTTGGATCACTTTGTAGGGCAAGTCCATCCAAGCAATATGGGATTTTAATACAGCCAAATGCAGCATTACTCTTCTAGGAAGGAGGAATGCAGGCAGCAGCTGCAGATAGAAGGAGACAATCCTGGAAACCAGCAATTCTGAAAAGATTTCAGGGGTAATGACAAGCAATTAAATACGAGCTGTCATCTCAATACCCTGACATCAGGGTACTGAAACACCGCAGGAACGGGGAGGTATTTTTACCTCTTTGCACAGCTTCATCACAGAAGGGACTGTATATGCTAAAATATCACATCTAATTGTGATGTGAAATGTGACATATTTGCTAAGGGATCTTGAAAAAACTGAGAGGATACAGGAAAAAAACATGACAAAAACAATTTGAGAGCTCGTGAAAATGCCTTTCTGTAAGAAACCTAAAGTAGTCGATCTCTTCAATTCAGCAAACAGAAGATGAAGAGGTGCTCTGATTACAGGGCACAGGTTTCTCCACAGGAACAAAATGCCAGGTGGAAAGAGCCTTGTAATCTAACTACAACAACAACAACAAAGGCAAAACATGAAACAACAGCTGCAAACCAAAGCCAAATGATTCCCTGCTAGAAATCATGCCCACACATTTCAGCATAGCTGCTTGCCTTCTGCAAAAAAGCAGCAAAGCTGTGAACTCCCCAGCCCCTGATACCATCACTCAAACTGAGTAGTTGAATGAAGATGTGTAATCCATGCTATTAGAGAAGCTCTTTCAGATCAGCTATTGATCCACTGATCATTTCTGACCTTGAGCTGTAGGAATCCGGGAACAGAAGTCTCTGGATTTCTTGTAACCTAATTGTCTCTAATGCCTTGAGAGTGAAGTGGCTGAGCTTCCAAGCTGAGATCCCAAGCATAGCCTGTGGGCAAACACAGCTGGAGCTTTGCGATGTTGTGTTGTATAGGGGGAAGTGCCCAAAGGGAGAGAGGTGAGAGTTCCCCAGCCCAGCAATCCTCACTGTCCTAGTGCTGATCACCCTAGGGCTACTTCAGCTCCGAGTTTTGAAGATCTCTGGGTAAGGGTAGCCAGTGGCATGACACAGGGAGATAGAAGCTATGGTGCTTGAAAATACACACACCATGCCTATCCTTGAGAAGGGAGTATGCTATGTGCAAGCAGCAGGGCTTGGCTGGGCACAGCTCATAGCCTGCATAAAGGAATTCCAGCCCTTGGCTCTGGAGACAACTTCTGTGATTCTCAGGATCATCAGATTTGGTAGGGAGGAAAAAAAACATACCAACATTAAGAGTTTTAGAAAAAATAATAATTAGCATCTTGATTAGGAAGAAAATTGGATTATATGGGCCTACTGCAGGGAGGCAGTGCCAACCTTATTAAGGAAAAATGGAGGAGGAACATTACTCCATGCCTCACCAAACTAAAGGAAAAGCCATCCTACTGGGATCCTCTTGGCAAAGCATTCCTCTGTGTGTTGCAGTGGAGAGAGGCAGATTTGCTTTGAATTAATATGTTTATTTGGTTCTATTCTAGGCAGATGAGCTCTGGGATTTGTACACTGCATTGAGCAACACCCTTCTACCCTAGGCCATAGAAATCAATGGCAGAGGGAGTCTTTCTATCCCAGTTTGTCAGATCTAATCCCTCCCCAAGTCACAGCAAGTGGCTGGCTCAGGGTTAGGGAATACCAAATAGAGTTTTCCCCTCAGAGCATCAGAATAGAGCAATGCTGGGTAGAGGAGGACTGGTATACTTGCAGGGTCTCAGGATATGGGCATAAGCTCACCAGGTCAACACACCAGGTTAGGCATTAGCAACTCCTAACCATTTTGAGGGGTTTAACATATTGCCAGAGCTTGAAATCTGTGATCAGCTCCCAAGGATCTTCTAGGTGTAAAAGCAAAGACAGAAGACAGACAGGGTGGCTCACTGTAGGGATTCCCAGCAGAGGGGAGATCTCGTACTATCATTCTCCATGCCTGCACCTACTCCAGAAAGGGGCATTGAAGAGGAAGAGGAGGCTGAGACCTTAAGGACTATGTTCTGGGACACTTAAAGCCCTAGGGCTTCACATTCATTCAGTCGTATAGCCTCCCTCAGAGCAGTATTACTCACTTCCACAATTCCAGCCAGGCACAAGGCCAGCACAGATCTCTGCAGTATGGAGCCTCTGCAGAGAGGCAGTGGTCTCTTCCTTTATAGGCAACCGCCTGCCAAGCAGCTGGTTTCCCTGCTCTTCATCTGTCAGAGCTGCTGACAGCTAGCTCCATGTCAGGCACAGCGTGTGGGGCAGAGACAGCATGCAGGCTCCTGGGACACCTCTCCTTCTGTGTTGCCCCAAGGCACCCACCGCTATGGCACCCAGCTAACATCAATAGCATCTCTAGGGGAAACGTGGCTCCAGGAGGGAATGTGGAGGAAGCAGTATTATCCCTCAAAGAGTGGAGATGTCTGTCCTCCTGCTGATCTCCACCTGGATGACACTAAGAGATTACTACCCAGGAGACCTTGGTCACTGGTACATGGGAAAACAGTGTCTGTGTAAAAATGCACTATTTAATAAAGTTTCTGCTGCTTGTTACACTCTGCTCAGTATGTTCTTTTAGGTTGAGCAGAACAGGAGAAAAAATGCCTGCCCTGGTACAGTAGTTATCCTTCCCAGTCCCAAACAAAACTGGAAGGTGCCTGCTCCCTGGTACCTTTCACCCCACTGAGAACAGCAAGCAGAAGATGGAGCTGGCAGGCTTCTGGCAACCATGCAGACGAGTATGAAGACTGCTGTTTTCCGAATAACCACATTTTTCATTAAAGCCTGTAATTTCAACCAGAACCACAATAAACACTCTAAATGTGAAATAATATAATAATAATAATTAATAATAATAAAAATAAAAGTCTAAATGATGAAGAGCTTGGGTTCCAAAAAACATTGTTTTCCTAACCCACTGCACATAGAAAGTGATTTGAAACTGCCAATTACTTTGAGTAACCTTGGTCCATGTGGGTAAGCAAAAGCCACGAGGTATCCAAGCAGATGTACAGCTGTGGCTTCTCTCAGTGACCCAAGGGCAGCTATCCTTCTTGCAAGGGTGGCAAACTCTTCAAAGCACTTTCCTCTCCCCACCAGCAACACCTCAGTCTTTCCTGGATTTTGCTTCTATCGGCTGCTCTTTGTTCAAATGTTGATTTTGGCTAGATTGTTAGCAAGCTGGGAAAGGGTGTTTTTTGCATCTTGCATAAAAGAAAATGCAGAGCCAAGTGCCACAGGAGTATTACTGTTGTTTCATCCCGGCTGTCTCACCCTTTCCCCAGCCAAAGCCTGTCTGACTGTAACAGGGTAGACAGCCTGAGGCATTGCAGAGAGTGAAACCTGGACAGTATGGACAGTGGTGCCAGCCCCAGATGTCATTGGTCAAGGGTTGGAAAGTCACTCCCTCAGCTGGATTCGTTTCTTTTTACTAAGGAGCAACGGGTGTGTGCCAGGAGGAAAACAGTGGGGAGAAAGGAAGGTGCTGGCCAAACCTAAAGCGAAGACCAGAGACCCTCAGAGAAATAACTGTCTCCCAAGAGCCCCATTTCCAGACCCATGCTCCACAGGCTGCTCACCACCATCTGGCTGCCTGTCCCCTGGGAAACAGCTGCAGACACCTGCTTCCTGCTGGTCAGTCCTTCCCAGAGTGGCTGCTGCTCCTTGCTCAGCGAGCAGGGAGGTCAGCAGTGCCTTTCTGGCAGGACACAAGTCATAGGGACCACCACCTTCAGAGCTCCCCACAGTAGACCACAGGGCCATGGAGATAGGCTCCCCATGGCAGGGATCCACCTCGGCTCCTCCGGCTTCAGCCTGCACAGGCTGCTCCAAAAGGAGAGCTTGCAGCCAGGACAGGGGCTGAGTCATGTTCAGCCCCTGATAACCTGCCAGGACAACAAGAGGGCTCTTCCCTGCTTTTGAAACACCAAACAACATGCTCACTATCTGTCTTGTATGTTCGCCTGTCCCTTTGACTCGCTGCCCTCACCGCTTGGGGCCACGGGGACCAAACTCAGTGATTCACTTCCCCCTTTGTAATGCTCTGTGGTTACTGATTTTCCACTAAAGCATCACAGAAGAATGGGCAGCCTCCACACCAGTGTCTGTGTCTACAGGGGAAGAGGGAAGCAGCCAGCCTTGGAAAGCAGCAAATTGACCGCAGACCAGAAACTTCCCCTTTCTTGGACTCCGAGCAGGTTCCTCAGCAGGCAGACAGGATTCATGGCTCAGGCTGCGGGACCTGGAGCACAGAGGGGGAGCATTGCTCAGAGAGCACTGAAGTCTATTATCAATTAGCTCACAAACATGCTGACAAGGACGACAGCTCTGTTAGGACTCAGGGAGAAGGGGTGAAACCACACCATACAAGGCACCTGACTTCAAGCCCACCCACACAATGCCTATAAATCTTGGCTCAGTTTATTAACCCCACAAGCAACAGAGAAAGCTCAGAAGCCAAGGAGCAATTCAGGACCCAGACTCCACAGTTGTCCCTCACCACAGCTAGCAATGGGCCACCATTGAGCCAGCACGGCCCCGCTTCAGGCTGTCTCCCGTCTTCTTGCAGTACCTCTATCTCCCTGTTCCCCTTAACATATGACAGTGTCTGGCCCAGATTTCTCTGGATCTCTGAGTGCAAACCACAGTGAGAGATGTGCAAGCCTAGTACAGCAAACACCATGCTCAGTCCCTCCACCACCAATCTGGCATCATCTTTGCTGTGGCCTCCAAAGCAGTGCAGGTGCTTTAGGGCCACCCTAAACCTGTCCTGTGACGCAGCAACACCTTTTTTGTGATGTTGTTCCCCTTTCCTCTTTCCAGTCACTACCCTCCTTCATCACTGAGCTCAGACACCAACAAAACACACAGCCCTGGACAACCACCACTATGGCAGCATCCCATGCTGCCCTCTGCAGCCACCCAGCCTGCAGCACTCAAGCCAGCTTGCCTGGTGCTACTGCTTCTACAGCTGGAATTCAATGTCCTGCTCCATCTATGCCTGCCCCAGCATGGAATAAATGCTTTACAAGCGTGCACAGGTGCAGAGGGTAAACCAGATTAAAGCACAGTAGTCCCTGCACTGTCAGCCAACACACTGGGGCAGCAGGCTGGCACCTCACTGAGATCTTAACTAGAAGTATCTCCACAAGCAATACCCTCGCTTGCATGCATTTACATAAAGCAACTAAAAAAAACCCTTCAGCATCTAATCCAACTGCTGCTGCACAGAGAAAGAAGAGAGAGGAGCTGGGTTGGCTATTTTTATCTGCTCAGAAGCTGCCAGACACCACACAAACAAACCTCTGTGAGCACACAGACAGCTAACAGGTTCTTCCTAAGCAGTCCCTGCAGGTCTGATTTGTTCCCTGGCCAAAGTGGCTGCTTGCACATCTCTGCTGTGCTCTCTAATGACGTGCAGTGTCCTTCTTTTGCCACACATGCCACCTGCCACTCTGTCACTGCTCATCTTTGCACTCTTACATTAGGGAGCAAGCAACTGCTTCCCTGGAAGCAGTCCAGATCCGAAGTGGCTGCAGGCAGAGCTCCCTGCACAAAGGCATGGCACTGGGCTGGCGCAGCAGCATGTGTCACTGATGAGGTCTATCAGATGTTGGTGCTGACCCATCAAATGGTAATGACTCCATCTCCATCTGATTAAACCTCCAGCAGAGGCACTGGCCAAAATGAAGCTGGGGTAACTTCTCTCCCTTTACAGCAGGGAGAAAATGAGTGCTGAGTCTCGTTTCATCCTGTTGATGTGAAACACCAACTCCCTCCAATGGGCTGCCAGCTTCAAAGCCCTTAGGAAACACATCACCCTATTCATCCTTACACCCACGCTTGCCCTGGGGAGCAGGGCCAGACAGCAGCCTTCCCCTGCTCTACACAGGGTATAAAGAGGACAGGCAAAGCCTCTCCCACTGCAGGCATGCCAGTGGTGGTAAAGTATACCCAGAGGGCACAAGGTGGAGAGGAAATGTGTTTAATCCTAAATCGTTTTTTATCTGCCGTGATGAAAGACACCCACTCACCCTGAGAACACTTCAGGACTAAGACATATTTCAATGCAAAGTACTGGTTTGTATGCAGATTGAACACGCTGGTCTTTGGACCTACTACACAGAATCACAGCATCACAGAATTGTTGGGGTTGGAAGGGATCTCTGGAGATCTTCGAGTCCAACCCCCTGCCAAAGCAGCTCCCTAGCCTACATTGAACAGGTAGGCATCCAGGCGGGTCCTGAATGTCTCCAGAGAAGGAGACTCCACCCCCTCTCTGTGCAGCCTGTGCCAGTGCTCCGTCACTGCACTGTGAAGAAGTTCCCATGCACATTTGTGCAGAATTTCCTATGCTTCAGTTTGTGGCCACTTCCTCTCATCCTATTGCCACACACTGCAGAGAAGAGTCCAGGTCTCTCAGCCTTTCCTCATAAGGGAGAAGATCCAGGTCCTTTATCATCTATGTAGACCTCCGCTGGACTCTTTCGAGGACATTCCTGTCCTTTTTGTACCAGGGAGCCCAGAACTGGACACAATACTCCAGGTGAGGCCGCACCAGGACAGAGTAGAGGGGGAGGATCACCTCCCTTGACCTGCTGGTCATGTTCTTTTTAATGCACTCCAGGATCCCAAGAAGGCCACCAGGGCACACTGCTGGCTCATGGCCAACCTGTCATCTACCAGGATCCCAAGGTCCCTCTCCTTAGAGCTCCTCTCCAGCAGGTCATCCCCCAACCTGTACTAGTGCACGTGGTTATTCTATTAGTTCCATGTAGTTAAGGTCTCCTCATGCTTCTCCATCCTCTGCCACACACAGCATTCTCTCACTTACAGCACTGAGCCATGAGAGCTGTGTAGAAACATTTCACTTTCCTGCCACTCTCAAAGTCAGGATATTATCCAAATGCCTCTTGAACACTAAATAACATGCTTTAACTTTTGGTCAGTGCTGAATTGATCAGGCAATGGGACTCAATGATCTTTGAAGGTCCCTTCCAACTATCCCATCCCATCCTATGTCTCAATATCACCAGGGACTGGGGAATGAGCATCCCAGAGATTAGTTCTTTAACAGAATGAGCACCATGCCTCCAGCTGCTCAACAGCCAGAATACTACAGCCTGGCTGGTGGCCAGGAACATTCCTAGTCACATACATGTGGCACATGTGACCCCCCATGTTACAAAGGGTATGGACCTGCTCTCACACATCTCCCACATGACCAGCATGCACACTGAGGACCAGCAGGGAGGAGGGGACTTTGGCACAGTGGGAAGTGACCAGGAGCAGGCATTACATGGGCTCCAGCCCTCAGCAGAGCAGCCCCTCAGTGACAGCAAAGGCAGAGTTCCAGGGTCATTATCAGCCTGTCATTACATCCCTGGAAGAGTTTGGTGTTGTAGAAAGCCTCATAGCTGAAAAATTATCAAGGCTACCCTGCCAAGGTACATGCAGTTGTAATACATGCCATTTGCTCCCTCCAGATAACTGCAGCCTCTGAGTATGCTCCCCATGCTCTCAGGCCAGCTTTTAGCTCAGCTTTGCAGACGTGGGCCTGTTAACCACTCCCCACAGCTCCCTCCCCAGCATTGTGCAGTTCTCAGAATTCCTTCCAATTTTCAAGATCTTCTCTGGCAGCGAAAACCACATTGACCCAGTGTAGGACCCCAGGGAGCACAGAAAAAGAGCCCATGCAATCAAGTATTTTGCCTTCAGTGTCGTAAGCATGGTTGGTCTCTTTAATGAAGCTACACCACATTACTCTCTGCTGCCTAATTTGCTGTTCAATTCTACTCTGAAAATCTTCAGCTTCTCCTTCTTCCAGATTTCGTCCTCCCATGGAGGATTTTTTCCTTCACCTGTAACAGACAATATTTTTCCAGTCTGAACCTTTTCTTAGTTCCTGCCTATACACATTGTTTCTGCACACCCCTGAAGAGTGTTTCCATGCAAGTGTTTGGACCTCAAGCCAAAAATGGAGCAGTGCAGAGAGCTGGGTAGAGGTCCCACCTGCACCAGTCACATAGGGCAGCACATCTCAGAGCACTGCTGGAGCACATGTTTTATATGGGGACTTCTACATCTCCATTTCAACCACTCCCTGCACCAAATCAGCATCAATCTATCTCTTGCATCCTGCCAGCACTGGGTCATTTATAGAAATACTCAAAACCAAAGAGAACCACTTTGATATTGCATAAATACCAGCTTAAACCAAAAAAGGCAGCGTGTGATCAGGTATGAGAAATGGCAGCACAACCCACATGCACAGGGGAACTGAATGAAAACTGGGTGACCAACCAAATGCAGGCAGTAGGAAAAAAATTCTCCAGTGATTGACTGTGCAGCCTTACTGCTTTTAACCTTTTTCTTTTTTAAACAATTGCTATATAAATTGTATTGTCATAAGTGTCCCAGATGATAGATGTACAGTATATAAAATAGGCTATAATCTGAATTTTCTGTACTACTTCCATCACAAGCACATCACATTTGCCATGCACCCCACTCTTGACAGCAACAGCATTTTTCCTTCGAGTAGAAAGAAAAGTGCATTTGAACATTTTCTCCCAAGGCCAAAAGGCTGAATTAAGCTATAGAAATTACTCCCAGGGAGATGCAGGAGAACCAGGCCTAATATAAAGACCATATTTGGAGTTTAAAAGGAGCCTGAAAAGCTAGCTATCCTCTTGCAGCTCTGAAGCATATGCAACCCCCTAGGAAGTAAATACATAAAACACATAAAACAGAATGGTGCTGACAGCTTTAAAGCACTAGAAAGTAGAGCAAGTGTATCTAGTGCCAGGCTAGAGAAGGTGTATCACATAATTTAAAAATAGAAGCATTTTTATGCAAGAAAAATGACATTTACACTCCTCTTGGGTAGCTTGAGTTTTTCCTTTAGGTTTCCCAGACAGCCTGCCAAGAGCTTTCAGCTGTGTCAAAACAGGAGAGAGGCCGAGCCCTGGAACTTCTGGAGATCTCATTGCCCTGAGTGGAATCTCTTTTTCACATATTCTCACACGGACTGGCACTGGCTTTTCAGTTTCAATTTTTTAACAAGGTCTCAGATATCTACTCAAGATTGGCTTTGGATCAAGGAACATAAGTGCTTGGCTACCTTGTGAAAACTATACTGCCAAGGGGAAGCACCTTAGAAAGCTGCAATTAGGACTTATCTGCATTAGGAAAATATGCCATTCAAGTAATTAACATGCTGCAGCGGGGAAGACAAGGCTGGCACCAGCATTTCACCAGGAATTCAAAGTCATGCGCTATAGACCTCCTGAGATGGTACCAACCCAAGCAAAGGAGGATCCTCTCACAGTCCGTGCAGTGGGACTGCATTTCCACTGAGGAACTTATCAGCCAGGGGTGGCTTTTACTTTTTGAAGCTATTTGGGTATTAATACATTGTAACCCTCATGAATGTAAAGCGGATGTAAGTAAACAGTGGAGCAGGAGTGTGTTCAGTAGATTCATAGATGGTACTGACCTCCTTCTAGAACTATTCATATTGCCACAGTGGACAAACTGTCCTGGGCACTCAACAGCAGCTCAAGTAAGGCAGTAAGAAAGCTCCTCTCTTTCTGGTAAGCTTGGAAAGTTCAAAATTGGCAAGACAGTAGGCTCCAGATGCTGCTTTAACTCGGAGACAAATCTGTCTCTGCTTGGAGCAGCATATTCAAATAACAGATATTGCTCTGATTTTCATTCTATCTGCTAGTCCTCAATGACAGCAAGCTAATTAAGCTGGTTTTGCCAATCTGCAACTCTCAAAGTCACATTTTGAGAGGGAGGAGAGCTTTACAACCATCCACGGCCACTAAAGTGACTATCATCAGTTTCATTCTGCCCTGTAAATGAGCACACGGGGCACATAGGCCACCACAACAGGAGCTGATTTCTAACCAGGATGAGTTATTTCAGCTATTTTACAAAAAAGGGGAATTATACTTTCTCCATCCAGCAACCTCTGCCGCACACCCAAGATCCTGCCTCCTGCTTGCTCCCTGCTGTTCTCATCAGTAGCTTCCCAGAGAGAGGAGAGCAGCTTTGGCAGAGCCTCCCTGCTGGCGCAAGGCTCCCAGCATCTCCAGGCCAGCAGCGCTTGCCACAGCTCCTCCAGGGCTGCATACAGCCTGTCCTCTAGTCAGGAAGGGAGGAGATGACTCCTCCTGGGTGCTGGAGAGAGGCTCTGAGATCAGGAGGCAGGGCAGTGGGCATGCTGCAACTCAGCTTTCTTCCTTTTCCATCCCAAAAACAGCAGGCACCTCCTAGCAACTGCCTTGCCCAAACAGAGCCCTCTCAGAGGAAGCTCCCCACTCTCCAGGGCTTAGCTGTACTGAGCTGTCTGCGTTGTGTCTCAGCACCTTGTACCACAGCTATTTCCTCTTCCCTTGCCCGGGTTGCTGGGAAAACACTTTGCAGGTCCCAGTCACCTCTTCTTTTCTCTGAAGAGAAAGGGCGCCTTGCTTGCCTAGCTCAGCACATGCATCCTTCCTGGCCAAGAGGGACTCATGGGCACAGCTTTGGCACACAGGCACCCTGCTTCCATAGGAGTGATCTTCTCAGGCGGCAGTGGCAGGTCCCTCCCAAGGTCCTTCCTCCATGCCTGGGGCAGGTGGTCACAGAGCAGCCAAGAATCCAGACAGAGAGCCAGGGGCACGAACCCTCTCCTCCCCCTGCTATACAAACAGGAATTCTTTTGATACTCCAGCCTTAGGAAAACAAAGCTGTTTCCATTTAGCTCAGCTTCTGGGCTGAGGTGCAGCTCCACCCGTGCAATCGTCCAGCGGGACTTCGCTTCCCCGGGCAAAGATTCAGGTTGAGATCAAGATGAGAGAGGATTTGCTGCTGGCCTGTACTGAGAGGGCCTCCAGCACTCCCAGGATTTTGCTCTCCAGAGTACTCTCTGCTCCAAACATCTCAACACCAGGTTCTCCCAGCTTCTGTGTCAGCTAGCAGGTCCCCATGTGTTCCCTCAGCCACCCAGCTCCAAATGTTCACTGAGCCACAGCCTGATGAAGGGATCTGGGGAATGGTACTCATCTCCCAGCCTGTATTGTAAAGAATGAAAGTTTGAGCATCACCAGTTCCAGAGTCAGCAAAGTAATCCCAGAGCTGCCCATCACCTAACCACATCTCCCCCTCTCCAAGTGCTGAGCCTGGAAAAGGCTGGGTGTTTTCTTCTTTAGTCCCAGGAAGACTAAATTCCCAAGTGGAAAGCCATTTTCTGCCTCTTCCTGACACTCCTGTGCCTTTCCAGAGCACTGGTGCCAGCAGAAGCTCTTATTCGTGAAGAAAACACCAGTAAGAGCTTCCTTCAGCAGGTCGACCTGATGCCAGGCTTTCCAGCTGCAGCCTAGCATAGCCACTGGCACGCTACAGTAACTAAAACAAGACTGTTGGTTTCCTTTACACTGGGAAAATGTCATCAATTTTTCTGAGTATCTCAGTAGCAATTTTAAATATAAATCACTGGCAAGTCTGACTAGCTAAGGATAAGAAACCATGTTAAGCCAGCCCCACCTCTCAGGGAAGCAGGGAATATTTTGGTCCAAAAATGTTCTGAATAACCCACGATGCTGTTCTCCTGCCTCCGCCTGAAGACTCCCTTCAGAACATAGTGAAAGCAGAATCAACTCCATCTCTGTTCAGAGAGCAGGTCTATGGGGAGAATTCATGTGTTTTGTTGAGTGTTTATGCAACATCTAATATAGCATTGTTCTAGTGCATGACTTCAGAGCTTCTGATTGCTACCTCCGAGCAAACAAACACATACAAAGCCAATATATACACAAATAAACAAAAACAGAAAGCAAATACACTCATGTGAGGATTGATTTCCTGTCTTGGCACAGCAAGAAGTGGCTTGGAGGTCTATAAGCCCCTACTCTTGCACAATTCCTCCTTGTTAGCAATGAGAACGTGTAGGGAGGCTGGGGACTGGCTGTTTGTCCTGGATCTCAAAGCCACCTCACAACAGCTGGGACCTGTAACCACCGGTGTCCTCAGTCCACTGAGACCCAAAAGCTTCTTCTATACTTCCTTATTGACAAATCAGACAAGCAAGACAACTGTGGTGGGATTACAGCGGGCTCACTAGAAGAGTTCTAGCCCTAGCATGACCCATCATTACTCACGAGGAGACCGAGGTCTGGAAAATCTGCTTAAGCTGAGGCTCTCTCAGACTTACTCAGTTGAGCCCCAATGAATGTGTATTGGTGTTGGCAGCACCTAAGAACCAGCCCTTGTACCTGCAAATCTGAGCAAGATCTACCCAGTTCTGGGAAGGCCAATACACCTTTGTTTCTACAGAGCACTTGTATGGAAGAAAGCTGATGCAGAAGCACAGAAAGTACTTCAGCAGTAGCACAGGGGCAGATGATAACTGCAGCTGCAAGAACCACGCTCCAAGTTCAGACTGCTCTGAGAGCACAGTTTTATGAGACAAATGACTATTCTGGTAAGTGGCTTCCCCAAGAAGGGGAGTCCATCTCCTTCCTTTCCCTCCCTGCTAGCTTTGCAATTCTGTTTACTTACTCTGGTCCTTGTGCTTTCTCAATAATACAGATTAGCCCTCTGGAGAGGCAAAAAATTATCCTTAATTTTGCTATGTTAGTGTTTAGCTGATTTATCGAACTGAGCCAGCTCGTGCAAGGGCCAGATTACAGCAGTGGCAGTGCAAAGCAAGCAGTGTGAGGGCACAACTAGGTGCAGCAGCAGCAGGAGTGCCCTCAGCTGCAGGCATTTAGGCAGCATAGCATTCCCTGGGACATCCCTCTTGCAGCACCCCATAGCTAGCACAGAAGTTGGCTGAAGGGAACACTCAAAAATAGCTGGGAACAATCTGTCAAACAGCAGCAAGAGTATTCAGATGTGATAGTTGTATACCATATTCATATGTTACATTGTCCATGGACAAAACCCAAGCAACCAAATAGAACAGGAAAATGCCCAGGGGCTGAAGATAGGCACACAGATGTGAACCAGTGGCAAAGTGCGGGCAGCCCTCCACTAGTCCCACAGTGCTGCAAAGGACAAACATCCAAAGCTGAAGTGAGGAATGGGGTGACGTCCTATGGCCTTCATGGGGAACGAGGGAGAAAGGCATAGCAAGATCCTTAACGGCGTCCTATTTCCTTGGGATGGTGCCAAGGGATTTAAGGTACAGCAGGCAGCTGGGCATTCAGCACTCCCAGCCCAGCGATCACTAGGCACTGACTCTCTCTGGCCAGTAATACTCTGCCAATGCCTGCACGGTCTCGTGCCTCTCTCAGAGTCTGAGGTCATGTTCCTTACTGGGAAAGCCCCAAACAGGTGGTGTAGCTTTCTCTCCTCTCCAGCCCTTGCACACAGAGGGGTGGGAAGAGGTCACTGCCATGGGGACACTCACCAGCCACGAGCGGGATTGCAGGCATGAGCTAAGGCTGAGGCTGCCTGCTCGCCTGTGCACCAGCCTCTCCTAGGCAGCTATGGCACAGGCTTGGCCACCTCTCCATGCCAGAATCACCCTGGCCTTGCTGAATTTGGTTCCCACCAAATAGTCTTTCATTTGGGCACCATGATTTCTAGCTTTGGTTAACTACTTCATCAGTCATCCTTTTTCAGATGTGAGCCCCTCCAAAATTGTAGATGTTGAAGAGCAAATGTCCAGAAACATTTCCAGTGGACACACTGCCTCTGTCTCAGAAGAGAAAGAAACACACAGCTACTTTAAGTGCAACAAACACTTTACAAACAACCTGCAAAAATGCAGAATAACAAAGGCTGAACTGCCCATACCTTTCATACTTTTAATGCCTCTTTATAGTGTATTTCCCAGAGAGGCTGCAGAGTCTCCCTGGAGCTCTCCAAAGGCCACCTGGACATGGGTCTGGGCAAGCAGCTCTGCACGAGCCTGCAGAAGCTGGGGCAGATGGACTTACTTGTCCTGGCCAATGTCAGCCACTCCCCAGTTCTGTGCTTCTGATCCTGCCCTTCCTGCAGTTAGTGCTTTCTAAACAAAAAACCCAAAGTTCCAGAGAAACTCATGAAACACAAAATGTAGAACTGTGTAGAACCGGCTTGAGGCAGCTGGGCTGAAGGCACAGGTTCTTCTTTACACAACAGAACAGATTATGCCACAGTTATCACCCTGAGCTCAATATGCTCCTTGCAATACATCTCCTACACAATCATATCCTAACACCAGTAGCTGTGTCTTTATTTCCACACTTACTTGGGTACATAAACGATCCACGCAACAGCAGGGTGACACAAAAGTAGGAAACATCTGACCCAACAATATCTACAGCCTAAGAGGTGCTACACATATCTTCATTTTGCTTATACTGGCATTTGACAGCACGCCTTGGATCTGTGTAACTTCCCACAGGTGCTAAGTGGACGTTACCACTTCAGAAAGAGATTTAAGCCCACTCTCCAGCACACCTCACTGCCCCCACTCAGGCTGCTCAAAGGACAGAGGCAAGCTGGCAAGCTTCCCTGTTCTCCTGCCTTGTAGGATTGCAACTCTGCACCCGAGGACAGCGACACCATCCCAGGAACAAGAGGAGTCCCCTTGGGAGGACAGCAGGGCACAAGCTGGGGCAGACATACCTGGTGGGTGCGTGCCGTGGGACAGGTGCCTGAGCCTCTCGTGGGGAGGCATCCCGCTCAGCTGTGCCGGTCCTCCTCCGCAGGGAGCCCGCAGGAGGCTGCAGGGCGACACTGGGCGGATGGTATTCTTGCTCAGGGACAACTTCTTCACACCTGGAGCCCTGGAAGCCCGAGCGACAGGTACAGACGTGGGGACGGCTGCAGGAGCCCTTGTTCTGGCATGGTGGGTCACAAACAGCTGGGGGGACACAGAAGGAAGGTTAGCGGGACACGGGGCTTCCAGCAGCACATTTGATGCTGGGACCTAGCTGGGGCAGCACAAGTGACGTGACTCTCTGTTCTGTGGGTAAGCAGTCCTCTGCTCAGTAGGAGAAAGGTTCAGTGATACACCCCTCTGTTCCCACTTCTCCCCACAGTAGAACTCTTTTCAAGCAGTATTCACTTAAGAAAGACAAAAAAGTAGGCACTGTGGTCTGCAGAGAGCATGCAACCTCCAGCACTGCTCATTGCTGTGGGCAGGAACAGGACTTCCATCCCAAACCAAAAAGGGGAAGCAAACGACCACAAGAGAAGAAGCTAGCAGACACTGAGGAGGAAGATACCAGTGCTCTAATTCAGCCTCCTGGGAGTGGTTTGTATGTATTGTATTTTTCATTTTATTACATTTTGGGGTCTGATTTGAATGGTTCCCTTTCCTGCCCCCTCCAGAGCTTGCCAGCTCTCCTTCCACAGCTGATTTTGGAGTCACCATCCTCAAATTCCTTCACAGCTATGGGGACTTACAGTTCATTAACTTCATGCCCAAATCACTCTCCAAGACTGCGTGTGTTCCTAATTACAGCACATCAGCTTCAGTTTGCACTCCGGGAGGAAAGTGCTATTAATTATAAGCTGGACCCTAACACTTCCCAAGTTAACAGGTGCCAAATTGGGCTTATAACCCAGTTAGTAAGAGCCGAGGAACCAGAGGTCACTCAGGCAGGACCAGGTTGGACGGTCTGAGCAAGCACAGCTGAGGAGGCACTGAGAATCAGTGTCTTCCTTCAGAGAAGAAAGGAAGGTAAAGGGCTGGCTGGCAGGAGGTGATGAAACCTCCCCAGAGAACGCAAAGCAAATATTAACCTTCAGTCCCAAGGAAACCTTATGGACAGGTTGCAATGTGCAGCCAGCACTTCTGCTCAGGGCTGTTCCCAGGACTGCCCTGGGTGGCTGCACAAGGTCTGACATCCCTCCACCACCAGGCACACCTGCTGGGGCTCCACAAGCACCTCTCTCCTTACATGGCTCTCTTCTCACACTGCACTTATTACCAGGAGATACAAATACATCTGTGGGAAATGCTGTTTTTCTGGGCAACCGAAGGATATAGAAATCATCTAGAGGCTTTCTCTTTGCTTTGTGGCTTCTGAGCTCAAGGGTTGCTCAGAGATATTTCTCCCCATCCATGGGGTTACAAATACTTTCTGATGAGGTGAAAGCCACTTCTTTCTTTTCTCTAGTCTTATGTAATCATCTGCTCCTAGGGCTGGGGCCTTAGAGAAAGCAAAACCAAGTGTCTCAAAAACTCTTAATAAAAAGGTGAGACTTGGAACACTTCTGAAGTATTTTTCAGTAACAACCTTCATTTGGGTAGCAGCTCCTTGGCACATAGGGCCTGTGCACAAGGTCCTTGTAGCAGGTAAGGCCACAGAAGACAAGTGTGGTGTGGCTTTGCCAGCCAGGACTGCACAGAGGGACAGTTGCAGAGCTCAACCTTCCATCACCTTGCAGACAAGCCAGGTATGGGACTGAGCAAAGATATTGCAAGATGGTGTTCAAATACTGGATCCCTGCTGCCCCACACAGGCTCTAGGTCTAGCACAGTAGTGAAGATCTTCACTGTAAGCTCTCTCAGATGTTCCTTCTGCTCAGCCCCATTTAAATGAGACAATCTGTCCATCCAGTAAGGCGTCCACAGCAAAACCAGGAAGGTGCTGAAGGACTCGTATCACTGGGGTGATTTAGTCCACTTACTTGTGGAAAAGTTTGCTTACTGATGCACAATAACATGTAAACTCAGCTCTAACCTGAAGTTCTGACTGCCTTAGAAAATCCAGAAGAAAAGGACAAGAAAGAGATTTGTGTAAGCCAACAGTCAGAGCAATGACAATGCATGAATCACAGAGACTGAAAACAAAATTTCAGTGAACTCACTGCACAACAGCCTGCCCTCAACAAAACCTACTGTCACTGCACAGAAGACAAATGAAAGGAAAGAGCACATGAATGCCATCTCCATTTTGCAGATCCAGAAAAGCCCCAGGTGCTACTGCAACCATCTGAGACCACAGCAGAGCCAGCAAAACCTCTGTATATTCATCAGGTATTGCTCATCTGTACAAGATTAGAAAATGGATGCGTTTATGACGTCCTTCCCAGCATCCCAATTAAAAATGTTTCCTTTAAACTTTAAAATAGCTATGGTAAAAAAAAAAGTTCGTTTTGCATCACCAGCCCAGCCCAGACTGCTACCTGGGAAAGAGCAGAGAACCATGGCACACACTGCTGATGAAGGTGGAGATGGATGAATCAGTGTTGTGAGTCTAAGTAAGAGCATTCCTCCACTTTTCAGCAAGAGGAAGGAATCGGCCTGAGTGGGGAAAGATGAGCTGATAGATTTCAGCTTAGCTATCTGTGAGATCATTCTCCTTAACTCCATTAGCTTGCTTTCATTTCACCAGCAAACACCAATGTCCCCAGGTGAGATATTTCTCTCTTTTAACCTCCCTGTTACTAGTCTCCAGTTTTTCACTCTGAAAACTCCCCACTCCTTACTGCACTTTTAAGTCTTAGAAGCTGGAGCAAACCAAAGGCTGGAGAATTCTGCCTAAGTTTTGAGTTCAGTCCTGTACAGAGGTGCTGCAAGAGGAAAGTCTCCAGAAAAGCACTGATGGAAAAGGAACAACTCACTGTTCTCAGCAGGTGTCAGCAAATGGATTAAAGTAAGCATTTGGCCCATCCTTCTCCTGCACCCAGGCTCAGACCCACCAGAGCTGAGGTCCTTCTCACAACCTGAATGCCAATTTTTTCCCCACTTCACCATGCTCAGAGCTTCCCCCTGCTGCGTTTCCACCCTGCTGACTTCCCTGATATGCCCCATATCAAACCCCTGCTAACTTCCCTGATATGTCCCATACCAAAGAGCATGGGATCAGAAATTACACAACATTACAGCGCAGAAATTAACAAGAATGGGTTGTTCAGCTTGCATTGGCAGCTTAAACACAGCCAAGCATCCCCAGCAGAAAAGCCCATGGAGGGAGGCAGCTGGGAACTCGGCAGTGTTTACACACCACCGGTCTCCATCCAAGTCCTGACTGAGATTTTGCATCCCCTGTTGGGGTGACACTGTCAGGCCCGATCATGTCGATGGTGTCCTTTTAATTAATTCTCAGGAACAGCAGCACCTGAGCAGGAGATCAGCAGCCTGCATGGCCACGAGCCCAGATCCACGGCTCCTACAAAAATCCCTAATGAGAGAAAGATGCTGCCATTCCTGGCCTCCCACTCTGTTTACAGACACTGTCTGGCAGCACAGCATGCTCTCTACCGTTTGGCTTCTGTGAATGAGGGGGAGAAGGAGAAAGGAGGTGAGTCAGCCCTTGGCCCCTTGCTCCCGAACAGTGATTGCTAATGCAATTATCTCAGTGCAGCCGAAGTGCTGCGAGACCCCGCAGCAAACAATGCTGAGCTCCATCCCACCAAACATCTGGGCAGCTGCTGCCACTCGAGTGAGGGCAGATGCTCAGGGCTGTGCTGGGAATGGAGACTGTGCCCCCTGCCCAGCACAGGGCAACAACACTTCTGGGAATACTTTTGGGGGCTGCAACGCTCATACTCACGTTTGATGCAGTGGTTTGTGCCAGGAGCCACAGCCCAGCCTGAGCAGCACTGTCTCCCACAGACGTTCGGCCTAAGCACAGAGACAAAAGAGAGTGATGAGAAGGGGGAGCTGAGGTCTCCGCAGCCAGCACCTCTGAGTCACCCATCAAATTATTTCCTGCAGCATCTGATATTTCCTTCCAGATGGACCAGCAGCTGAGATCAAAACCCATCGGACAAGGGTTGAGTTGTTTGAGTGCCTAGAAGAGACCCCCCCAGGGCTGCATGAATGCAGCAGTGTGCACAGTGCCTTCTGAGCTGGGACAGCACTCAGCTCCTTGTGCTGGGAGAAAACACCCTCCCCCTGAGGCCAGCAGCTGCCGTCTTTAACAACCTCACATCACTATATTCTTTTCTGTGGCACTGGGGAGTGCATCAGGCTTCATTTCAGTCTGTCTGTTGCACCCCATACAAGTCTTAGGCTGCCACTGTTGAATACGACACGTCCTCTCCCATTGGAGTGCTGCAGGCCCACTTGCCAGCACTCATATCCCTGTGATCATTTGCCTCCGCCAACCCACCAGTGCAGAGCAATTTCTGCCTAATTCCAGCAGGCTCAGATCACTTCCATGGTTGTTAATTCCAGCACTTTGATGCAAGAATGTTTTGACTGCCCTTACACAGACACAGACAGCATCCTCCCCACCAGCCCTCATTTTCTGCTTTCAGGCGCCAATGGCAGGCCACCTACAACTGTCAGAGACAACACTGTGCCTTGCAAAGCTGAAGCAGACAGCTAACCCTGAATTCAAGCTGCAGGTTGCTCTCCAAAAGTATTCAGAGTGAAAGTATAGGGAATTTATAACCTCTGTATTTCCAGGTAGATGGGAAAGTATGACTGTCAAAAGAAACAGTCAGCCTGAGGGCTCTGGAAAGCCTCTGGAAACAAAGTCAGGAGTGTGGTTTATTTCTAACGCCGGACAAGGCTGTTAGGGCTTCTGACAGAATTTACAGGAACCATGGAAACGTGTACATTTGTCTTCTAGACTGACTTTCACAGGAACACAGCAGGGTGAGAAGATGATCCTGCTCTGAACTAGCACTCCTGAATACCCACAGCATAAGGTGGCAGCCGCAGAGGTACCAGAGCTCCAGGTATGGGGTCATACTTCAAAAGAGCCAAACAGAGTGGGCAGCAGGCGTGAAAGGATGGCCCTGGTGCTGGCAAAGAAAGTCATCTGTAAGGATATGGTCACCTCACATGGGAAGTGGAAGTGGTCTGGGAAGCCACATCATTTGTAAAGTGCCAATCAGTCTTTCAGGATCAATATTTATTTTAAACAGGCAGATTTTTTGCTGTATTTAAATGCCCTTTGTGTGTCTTTCTGCAAACAGAATGGGCCCAATTAATTCCTGCATTCACTCACACCTGTTCTGGCTGGGCTACAGCACTGACTTTCAGCATTTTGTTAGTGAACCCAGAGATTTACAGATTTCTTCTTTAAGACCTCCCCAGAAAGTATCCAAGGGAAACAAACTCTCTTTTACAAACTGTGTAAGAGTCCACAAAAGGCCTCATACTTTTTAAAGATGTGCGAATCAATAGAGAAAACCTTTCTAGAGCTGTAGCAGCTATCTGCTGAGAGATTTCTCATTTTCTCTCAGGTATGCTGAGAGGCTTCAAGCACCAGCATAAGCATCTTTGCTTCGACTCTCACATCTCCCATTCCTCCCTTAGCACGGCACACACCTTGCCAGCCACATTCTGCCAGTCTCTTCAGAGAACAGAGCCCTTTCTTTTTCTAACCTCAACTTACTGACATAATTAGAGGTTGTTTCTTGTAGGCATGGTATGTACCTTCTCCAAAGAAACTGTTTTGGTCTTGAGTCCCACTGTAGGCTCTTGAAGGAATTAAAGTTCAAGGTTTGTCTAAATATCCCACACATGTATTCCTGATTGCTCCCAAACCGAGCCTCCCCCTCCTCTGTCACTCTCCTACTGCCTACAGAAAGCCACTGCCAACCCCAAACATGGGCACTGGGGGATGCCCCTCAAGAGAGGACAGCCTGGCACATGCAGAGGGGAGCAATTCTGCAGGGGGCAAAGAGAGCACATGAAGGGGAGCATCTCCTCTTTCCACAGCCTCCTTGATGAGGAGGCAGAAAAAGGCAGAGGCAAGGAGGACTTCCTGGGCTGGGAGCACAGTGCTCAAAGAGGCAGCGTGTAGGGCAAAGAAGGAACAGGTCTATTTCCTGCTAAGGAATCCTGAAGTTGGCATTTAGGTGAGCCGGGGCATATGCAGCAGAACAGCTCTGGGGGCTTTGCTGCATGGGACCCAGTGCCAGGCACATCTGGCTCTAGTTACAGCGTTCAGTTGACATCTGTGTTGGTTGAATGCTGTGTGGTTTCCCTGCCTCGCAAAGAATGCAGTGCAAGGCTCTGGAGGTCTCCGGAGCACGGCATGTTTACCGTGGTGCTTGGCCAGCTGCACGTGCTGTCACCAGCACCAGGGTAAGCACGCAGTTCAGGCACGAGCCACCCCCAGGCACACAGGGCTGCTCCCAGAACCACTGGCAGAGTCTCTCCAGCCTGGTGTCACTGTCCCCAGGGGGCTGCTGGGCACTGCCCATGGGACAGCAATGCACCCTCATCCTGGGCAGCCCATGGGGAGTGGCTTGGGATATTCCCAGGGGCTGAGTCTTGGCTGACTGCAACACTTGACTGCTACAGGATTCACTGATCACACTCCAGAACTGTTTCTAGCCCAGCTCAGAGACACGAAGCTTCCTCCACAGTAAGAAGTACCACGCGTGGTGCTGGCTGCACCAGCATAACCCACAACTTGAGCAACAGAGCTGCAGTAAGTCAGTCCTTGCCTTGCTGCCTCAGGCAGAGGCCACTGCCAGGATCAGATCCCCATCACGCGAAGTGGTAAGCGAGCACCCAGCACGAGGGAAGCCAGCAAGATTTCACAGTGTTATTTGAAACCTGAGCCATGCAACTGCGATGAGCATTGGGGGAAGGAAAACTAGGAAACAGTAGTAAGATCGTGGCTTCACACAGTTAAAGCATGTGCACAGCCTTAGTGGTGATCACACAATGTTTCCGAAGCACTCAGCACAACCATTTCTTTCGGCATTTGCTTTAACAGTGATCCATGCATCATCTTTCAACTCCGCACAGTGCTCTGCTGCCAGAGCCGCTGGCTCTGTGAGGGTCATTCACAGCATCCTCACCAAAGGCCAGGGGACTATTAGATCACCAGGTCTGCCTTTATGCTGCATGACAGTGAACTCCATCCAGCTGCGTATGAAATATTTGCAATCAGACCCAATGAAGAACATTAGCAAAAGGCTGCTGGCATCAACGAGCCACTGAAAATGCTCCGCCAAGTCCACATCAGCATTAACTGCCTCAACGCCTGAGCAGTCCTACATACACACTGCAGAGTGAGCTGATATCCCACAAAGGTGGGGTGAAGGAGGACTACGCAACCACAGGCAGCATCCACAACCCAACAACTGGGGTGTGCAAGGTGCAAAAAGAAAGTGGGAGGGAAAAGAAGATGGAATTCCCAGCCTATCACTCTGGGATTACTTGTCAAAAAAGCCTCACACATCCTCAGATTTGTCCAGGTAGGCAACAAAAGTGGAGGCTTCCCCAGAGTATTCCCCAGTTACCCATCCCCCTCTAATTTTGTATACATCACTGAGGACTGGTTTTCAAAGAACAGGAGGCATGGAGCAGGGGAATAAAGAGGGCCACATCATGGGGGACACAACAGTGTGCAGCAGGACCACCATCTTGAGTGAGGGATACATCCAGCACACTAGTTGGCACGTGCCAGGTCCATTCCAAGGGCCTGGGAGCTGCCTATCCCCACAACCAGGAGGAATGGCATTCCATGGACCAGAAGCTGCATCACAGAATCACAGAACTGCAGGGGTTGGAAGGGACCTCTAGAGATCATCTATAGTCCAACCCCCTTCAATGAACCTATGAACACTCCAAACATGGGGCTGAACACACCAAACTGGGCAGCCACCTGTTCCATGGCACTGGGTAGAAACGGCTCATCCACAGCAGTGAGAGGTCTGGTACACATGTGCAAGCCAGTCTGGAGGAAGTGGGGAACAGGTGGGGAAGCAGGGCACAGCGAAGCAGGCAGAGATGCATTATGTATTTTCCCTTGCTTAGTGATAGAGGAGTTTTCAGTGATACTCGCACTGGTGCCAGAAGTCACCTCACAATGAATGGGAGAAAGCACCCAAAAGCAGTTCTGGCAAGGTGTGCTCACATGGAAGGTGTGAGCAGCTCCTACCTGCAGCAATACCAGCCATGAGCAGGGCACCAGACATATCCAAACAGTCCCAGAGCAAGAAACTCAATTCTGGGTATGCTACTGTAAAACAAAGTGGGAGGACAGCTGTGCAGAGGACAACATTATGCTAATTAATAGTCAGGTTTTGCAAGCCCAAGACACAGGCTCACAGTGAGAGCAACGACCTGAGTGAGGCCCCCAGAGGTACCAGCAGAAAGCTGTGATTTGGGAACCAGGAAAGGCAACCCACGCACAGCTGGGATTTTAAGCCAAAGAAGCTATATAAATAAACAGCAGCAGGGTGTAGTACAGCCTGCCATGCTACCTGAGGAAGGGAAAATGAAGGTCACCATACCAGAGAGTAGCGGGAGTGCAGTGTGAATAGCAGAACAGAAAAAACCCCACCTGGCAAAAAAATGAAACATCA
The DNA here is from genome assembly GCA_013399175.1 of Odontophorus gujanensis. Taxonomy (NCBI): domain Eukaryota; kingdom Metazoa; phylum Chordata; class Aves; order Galliformes; family Odontophoridae; genus Odontophorus; species Odontophorus gujanensis. The sequence goes on from VXAB01003469.1 coordinate 90,279, forward strand.
TGAAATGAAGTTCTTTAGGGGCCCTGAGTTTCCTGGATGGAAACGTGTCCAGTGCAGCAAGGGATGTAAGAAGATGGATGAGGTGGAAGAAGGGAGTCTCACGGAGCGGCTGGAGGCGGCAGCTAGCTCTCAGCGAGCAGTAACGCCATGTGGTTACTCACCAACGGTGACTTCAGCGCAGCTTTCGTGTGAGAAAGCTCCAAAAGCAGCAGGTCACAGAGAAGATTAAAAAGTGCTGATTTGGACTCCAGAAAAGATGGAAAGCCACTGACAACAAGCCATTAGATGCACGTTCCAGAGTTCACGTTCATGAGGATTGCAGCTCTCCTCTCAGCTCTCACTTTCCAGAGCAGAGCACACACAGACAGGGAGAGCAGCACCGGGACACAGCTCCTCATCCCCCTGGACTTGGAGGCGGTGGAACCATTCCAATATGCTCTCCCACCACGAGGATGGTAAAACCAGGTGCAGGTGTGTCAGAAACTGCCACTTACCTGCCATGAGTTGTAAGGACTTCATGTATCAAATATAACAGGGAAGAAAAGCAAAGTAGCATAGTTGTAGGAGACTATGTGAGTGCAGGAACACGCAGAAAGTAAATGGAGACATCTCTGTCTTGAAGGTTTTCAGGGAGGCAAGTAAGGGAGAGAGAACATGAGGGATGGAGCTGCCTTTTGCACTCTAGTGAAGATACCTGCCCACATCAGAGAAGACATTTCTGCCCATGTCAGAGAGAGCAATCCCAGACCCTGCGACAGCTCACACACAGAGCCAACACTCACTGCCACGTGAGGCAGTCAGGCTGCCCATGCCACAGCTCCAGTGACCTGTCCTGGCTGGCAGAGATACTCATCGTGAAAGGCATCAACGCAGGGGGTAAGAGTGGGAACTGCAGAGCAGGGAGCCTGGGGGTACGTCAGCACCGCACCATGTGTCCCGCTGCAGGCTCTCCTGCGCAGCAGAGCAGCTGTAGCCCTGCCATACGATCTCCTCTCCACCTCCTCACGGCTGTAGCCAGAGCCTGGAGCTGGAAGCGGCCCTGCCAGGCAATTCATAGAAGCCTCCCCCAGCTGAGCCAGCTGAAACCATGGGAAGCTGCTGTGTGGAGTGCTTACAAGGGGCCCACTATGGGAGGATGGAGCCAAGAGGCCAGGTACCTGCAGCAAGAGCTGCGGCAGCCAGGCTCCGTCCCGTCGGGCCAAACGAGCCCGCAGCCAAGCACGGGGCACGGCATTCGGAGAGCGGCAGGGCAGCACCCACCGCCTAGCGCAGCGCCCAGCTGCACAACCAGCCAGCACACCACCAGACCCAGCACGCTTACCCACGGCACACCCCGGTGTGCCAGGCAGCGGGCACGGCCCCGCTCTCGCACCCCAAGGCGCGTAAATGGATCACCGCACGCGTGGGACAGCGCAAGGGACCGGCAGCTGCTGGCAGAGGGTTCCGATGGGAGCGCGGTTCCACGCCCCCTCCCGGAGGGCCGTCCCGCACCGCGCAGCGCGCACTTACCCCGCGATCCTCCCTCTGCCGTTCGCCTCCTTCGCCCGCGGCACAGCCCGTGTCCTGAGCGCGCCCCTGGGCCGCTGCCGGGAGGGCTGCAGCCCCTGCGCGGGGCCGAGTCCGGGCTCGGGGCGCTGCCTGCGGCCGTCGCTGGGGCTCTCCGCGGGGCCGNGAGGGGCAAGACGCTGGCCGCGGCGCCCCGCATGCTGTCAGCCCGCGGGGCGGGCGAGGACCGGCGGCGCGGGGCGGGCATCCCCCCGGGGGCTGCGCTCCGGTCCGCCCGGCGGAGCCGCGCTTCACTGCCCCATCTCCCCGCGGGGCTCCGCCAGCACCTGCTGCCCGCCGGGGCCGGGGACTGGGCCGGGGGCTGCCGAGCGGCCCGGCAGAAGGAAGAAGTGCAGGAGGAGCGCGGCCGTCCCGCCGGCGAGCTCGGGCGTTCCGCAGGCGGCTCCGAGCACCTTTGCGCCCGCCTCTGGCACTGCCAGAGCCTGGAGGGGATGGAGGGTTTTATTTTTGGAAACCTCCCCCTTTTGCGTCTTTTTGATGCTGACATCCCCCCTCTCCAGAGGACACGGCTCAGCCCCCCCCTCCTTAGCAGAGGAGACATTCCAGCAACACCCACTTTGGCAAAGGGAAACAAACTACAACAGAGAAGCCTTAACCCCTGCCTGGCCGGGAGGGTCGGTGCTCCGCCGGTTCGGGAGCCGTCCTCACTCCCGCCGCCCCCGCTGCCCGGCCCGCATCGAGCCGCCGACCCTCGGCGCTGCCGGCGGTGCTCGGGCAGCGGCAGCGGCCACGGGAGCGCGGAGCGGGGATGCGGACGCCGGAGGGAAGCGCTGCCACCCCCCCGGAGTCTGGGACCCTCGGGAGCTGCAGCGTCTGTCAGCCTGCCCGCTCCCTTGGTGGCATCTCCCGGTGTGAAGAACCTTACTGCCATCACGATCTGGCTTCAGTGCTCTCATACGGCCCCAAACCCGGCTCAGGGCTTTATGCGTTTACCTGTAGAAAAGGACTCGCCTGAAAGCTCCAGGTCCTCCTGCTAAGAGATACCTTCCAGGAGTCACATCTATCAATAGACGTCAAACCCTCCCATCTTCCTCCACGTGGGCATCTGGAGGTGGAAGGATGGCTTCAAATGACTGCTTTAAATGCACTGAGAAGGACTGGGTGAAGAGTGGGAGTGGGGAGAAGGATGCCAGGGGTCTCTTTTCAGGCACATACCCACTTGACCCTCATGCTCTGCCGCGTCTCTGCTGCACTCCACTGCCCTTGGTCATCTTGGGCAGGAGCAGGTCCTCCCTAAGTAGCACAGGCTCAGCCTCTTCTTAAAACCAAGAGGTAATTGGGGTGGGCTCCCCAGACTGCTCACTGAAGCCTTTGCATGCAAGGAGGGCAGAGAAACACACCGAATGCAGTCAAGGGGCAACAACCCAGACTCACTTCACAAGCTCAGGCAGGTGGAAGGTGTGTCTCACTCAGCATCCTGATGTGGAGAGCAGCTCCTGGATGCCTGCAAGAGAATACAAGAGTCAGAACGTGCATGGAGCAGTCCTGGCACTGTACCCTCAATATCTGTCTTCAGTGTAGGAACTCTCAGGGCCAGATGTTGCAGCTCAGTCACTGGGTTTAGCAGACAAGTTATCATGTCAACCCATGAATTTACCTGTTCTCCCTTACCCATCTGATGCATGGAGGAACTGCAGGAGAACACAGACTCACCTTGCATGCCCACCACTCCTCCAGGCCCCCGCAGAGCCTGCTGACTGCCCTCCGCTTCCCTCCAACCTTTCCCATTGCAGGTACCCACTGCAGGGCTGAACAGGTTCAGACTTTGACCTCAGCACTGGCAGCTAGCTGTGCGGGGCAGTGGCATCAGAGCAAGGGGCAGCAGGTGCCTTGGCATTCCCTGGATGCCATCATCTCTCAGTCTGCTTGGGCAGAATCTTGCATAGCTGCTGAACGCTGCAAGCAGTGCCAGATAAGAGAGGAGGCTCAGTTCTTTGTTCTGAGGAAGAGGAATGTCCTTTTCCATCCTCACCTAATTACTTTCTTATGCAGCAGTGGAAAGAATGCGTGTGCCTAAACCTGACACAAGAAAATTATCAACACCATAAACAAATCCATAAACAAAGCTTCTCAAAGCACCCTGGCAGTACTGGAAGCCCCACAGGCAGCCCTGCAGAGGGCTCAGTTGGAGCATCAATGGGTTCTCCCCCCTGGAGGTACTGGGTCACCCCAGGAAGATGCAGTCTCAGGGTCCAACAGAGCTGAGGAATGAGGTTTACAAATTAAGAACAGCCTCAGCTGGCTATCCAGTACCCCACACAGAGCCAGCACAGGGGGTTGGCATCCCATTTCAAGTCAGCCTTGTGTCATGCTCACAGCCACCCCGGGAGCTGGATGCCAAGCCCCACCCAGCTTCTCCATGCAAGCAGGCACTCCTGCAAGGATGTACCAGAGCTGTTTGTTCCCAATGGCCCAAGTGCCCATCAGACAGGGAGCAAGGGCTGCCCCGATGCAGGCGAGCCAGGGGCAACGCACAGGCACAGGGTTGCCTTGTATTTAGTCCTCCCTGAAAATGAGTCGGAAATTGGGAAGCGCAGGGTGCATGGAGAGCTGCAAGTTGGGCTGCAGCACACTGCTCAGTGGGGGCTCAGCAGACAAACACGAAATACCTCATTTCTCAGGAACTCACACAGACAGAGAGCGGCCGGTCGGGCGGCTCGCCGCCGAGATCAAACCCACGCCTGGGAAGAGAGATTAGCAGCAGGGGAGGGTGGTGAGTGGAGTTCAACAGCAGAGAGCATGGTCCAGGAGGGCGAGCTGCAGGTGAGCAAAGCAGAGGCACCACATCCACCTTCTTGCACTTCTCTGCACCAGCTCTGGGGTGGCTGAGACAGCATCAAAGTAGAGGCCAAGGTCAGATGGAGATGAGGCACCTCCCCAAGTTCACACTTTCCATGGCCAGCAGCATACCAAGGGGAATGAGGCAGCCCTTGGGGCCAGAGTGGAAAGGAAGAGGCTCACTAGGACCTGAAGAGGAGAGGAGCAAGGGTGCATCATGGCCTGTCCTTCCCACCACCATTATGGCAGAGAAGGAGGAGTGCTTGGGCAGCTGAGGATCAAAATTGCAGTGCCTGGTAAAAGAGGCTGAGTGGGAAAAGGTGGTCTGTGCCCTGGAGAGATAGCTGAAAGTCACTTCTCCTTTAGTCTTCTCAAAGAATAGGGAACAGGGGTCTCTCTGTTCCTGGACCCCTTTCACCCTCATTCCCCCACTCTTCACATCCCCATCACGCCTGCAACACCCCCTTGGATGGGTAGCACCTGGGAACCACGCTTCCAGGGCCAGTTGGCCCACAGATGTAGCTCCTGGCACCACATCCCTTAGATTAATTAGCTTGTTTTCTTCCTCCTCTGAAGGGTTCACAACCCACATGTGCTTCTTCCTCCCCTGCACGTGGACCCCTAATGCGCTGCAGATGGGATACATTCCATGGATTCAGGAGCTGCCTGAAGCTCATGGGTTAATAAGGAGCATTCTTCTGGCTGAAGGCTGAGGTGCAGGAGAAGGCCAGCCAGCCTCCCACATTCACAAATCAGGGTGCAGAACCAGTCTTCTGTAGGTGCAAGTCACAGCTTCTGAGAAGAGTTACCTCAAGAATCAAAGGCACAGTAGCTCTGGGCGGCTGGATGGAGAAACAGCTTCCAGACAGCAATTCAGGCACCTCTGGAGAGCACCTCTGAAACCAAGAACATTAAGGAAGCAAGAAAGCAGTTTCTGGACTTGACAGCGTGGCCAGCAAAGCCTCCAGTGACACCACTCCAAACCTTGGCTTCGCCATGAGAGACACTGAGTTCAGCACTCATGCTGACAGAATGCCCAGGAAAGGGGATGTTCTCAAAGGACTGACAAGCTGCAAGGCAATTTCTGGAAACAGCTCCATGCAAATACTCATGCTGGTCCTCCAGCCACCTTCATCCACTCTTGATGTATTCATCCCTCAGAGCCACAGGGCACATCCCAGCCCATAGTTGGGGACCATGTTAGTGTCAGCATATTGTAAGAAATCAGAACAAAAACTGTCTGGCAGCTTCTAACAGAAAGCCAAGGTTTGTTGGGCTTATTGCTCCTTCTCCTTCTGCTTAACCAGGACCATCTCCGAGATGAAGGAGGGAGGCACAGCTGAAGCAAGTGGGTGTCCCACAACTGGGCCCTTTGGTCATGCTGTTGTATGAACATACGTCCATGCATTACTGAGGGCTCAGACCACATGCTTGAAAGGAGCTTACAACATGAGAGCAAAACATGCCACTGTGAGGGAGAAGAAACCTGGAGAGCAGGAACAGATGGCAGAACCCAAGGGATGGGAGTGAAGAGTGAGGCAGAGAGGAAATTGCCATGGGCTGCCGCTGCAGAGAAAGGCTCTGGTGGTGCTGGCTGCAGAGTACAGCTGGCTTCTTATTTATCCATCGCAGTATTTCAACCCCTTCAACAACTCTTCAAGAGAAAGAAGAAAAAAAACCAGAAATCTCAGCTAGAGTGTGACTCATGCAGAGCTGCAGCAGCTCAGGGAAACCTGAATTAATGAAGTCTTGTTTGCAATGATCTGACTGTGGCCTTCCCTCTTCCCAGGAGAGGGCCTCTCTGCCTCCTCCATACCTGTGGCTGGAGCTGCATGTGGCAGGGAGAGGGGGTCTACAGACCGGGCAGCCCATGCCAGAAACCTATTCCATCAAACCTTCCTCATAGGAACAAGGCAGCTCAGGGCATCCGCCCTTTGGGGCTTCAAGCAGAGCACACATTCATTGCCTTTCAGGAACAGTGGAATGGAAAGAAAGAGTGAGAGGAAGCTTTTCCAGATGCAGGTTGTCACACACTGGACAGCCTGAGGAGATCAGGACCATGGGCTGCTATCCTCAGCAGAAAGCCTCCCTTCCTGGCAGCTGGGACCACCCCACAGGCAGTGCTTCCATGGAGCCCACAACCTGAAGGAAAGACAGATCCAAGCAAGATCCATGACACCATCATTGGACAGGAGAAACAAGATAATGGCAGACTCTGATGAAGGAGCTTGTTCTGAGAACATACTGCCATACTGAACTTTTCTCAACAGCACTGCATTTTCTCAGCACGTCAAAAAGACCAGATGCAAACAAACAAACAGGCCTGTAATCAAGCTTTGAATTCTACCAAGTGTTTGGCATTAAAGTCATTCAATTCCTGCATTTGATTTCAAAGCAGTCTTCCTAAAAAGCTATGATTTTCATTTCCTTGGAGGTTTTGGTCCTCCTTTACAACACGCCACTGCTAAAGGCATGGGGAACTCAGACTAGAAGGCCTTCAGTGCCACAGGTTTGTGTTTCAGGGGAAAACTGGTGGCAGCCCTGCAAATCCCAAAATGGAAGGGATCCGCATGGCTGACACTATGTTTGTACTTTTGCTTGGCTACTCTGTCATCCCAAAGTGGCACCGAATTTTAGGTGCTTTCCTTCCAGTTTGGGAGCTAGAAGAGCTGTGATCTCAGTTTGTTACAATGTGGTGATTTCAAGTGAATGTTAAATGTGTTAGTAATAAGTGAATCTTAGAGGGCTGCAAAAAGTGACAATTACAAGGTGGCGCGTGTTGGAGCTCAAATAGTCAGTCACTAGGCAATAACCTAGTTCATTTACACTTTACAGCCCCATTGGGTAATTACTGGGATTAGGCTGAGTACCCAGTTTCCCAGCTATGACTTCACAGGCTGGGAATCCAGCTCTCTGCTGACATCACAGCTGTGAGAGCTGCCCTCACCAGCTGCCCGCTGTCACCCACCCGCACAGAGGTGTGGCACACGCTTGTGGGGCCCTCACCAGAAATAAACTCTCATTCCTCATCGTTTTAACAAGGAAATGAATATAGGTCTGGTGCAACCCACAGATGCTTACCCATACAGCCAGGGCAGCCCCTCCCTCAGCAGTGCTGCTGAGTAGCAGCTGGGGGCTGAGGGATGTAGTGGCACAGCCCTCTCTTCCCTCAGTCTGATTCCAGTTGTTATGAACTACAGTTGACCTACAGCTCCCTGCCTCACCTGTCCCTGCCCCGGCGTCCATATCCTATATGGCACCAGCCCCTTGGCCCCTGCTCAGCTCCAGCCTCCAGCTGGCTTTGGGGCCACTGTGAGAAACATTATAGCACACCTGTTCTTCAGATGAGGGTTTACAGCCAAGGCGAGCACATCTGGATTGTGAAATAGACGCTTGGAAGTTTATCAACATGTTTCCAAACAGTCTGGGTATGGCAGCGGCTCTGTCTCGGTGCTCTGCTGGAGGAAGCAGCTGGCCCGGGCGGATGGTTCAGCACCCTTCTCACGCTCCACACAGGCCAGGCCGAGCCGCTCAAACGCACGTGTCTCTGAAAACCCAAAATGCCTCTTCCTGACAGCACTGCTCCAGGAAGCCATGTCAGTGAGGCTCTCAGAGGGGAGCGGGGAAGGGAAATCCAGTGCCCTTCCCACCCCCGAGCCTGCTGATGCAGCACACCCATCCCAGCCTCTGACCAGCAGCTCCCTAAAGTGTTGTGCTCCCATCATGGGTCACGGAGCTGTTCTGCATCGTGTGCAAGGATGGGCTCCTTGCACTGGGCAGCTCTGTCCTGTACCAGACATGGCCATCAGCAACCTCCAGAACTCCCAGTAGTGTCGTACTGCACTAATGGGTTTATCAGCATCACGCAGATGTGAGCAGGGCTTGTGGCCCACTGCCCTGAGCCACTTCACATGCACAGCCCTGCTGTTTTATGAGTTTCTCAGATGTGCAGCCCTCTCACCCATGCTCACAACAGACCTCCCACACAACTGCATAGTAAAACACTGATTTGGGTCTCTTCCCAGACATCCCTTGCTTACAGAAGCACAGCTAATACTCTGGGGCATGAGGGATACGGGGGCAGGAGGTGCAGAAGATCTGTAAGCTGCCAGAGCAGGTCTCCTTGTGTTGCATGGTAGCTGTTGCTTGCCACAAGGCCATTGGGCGTCCCAGGTCTGAGCTCACAGCAGCTGATGAGCAAACTTTCTCCTGATACGGTAAAGCAAAGTGACACTAGACACAGATGTACTCCTGAAAACCTCTCTTTCCCTGACTCACACACAGCAGCAGCTTGGCTGGCAGCTGGCAGTGTCTGCACTCACCTCCTTCCATCTGCTTGTCCACCTGCAGTTAAGGCAATGCTCTTGTGCTGCAGTGTCTGCTGCTCTGCTCCTTTCTTCTGGACCGCCCCTCCCTGGATGGGAGACCACTTCACTTCCCCCATGGCTGAGCTCTGCATGGATATCTATAGGTGCCAGCACAAAGGGCACAAAAGGAGACATTACTTTCAAGTTGGACCAGCAGCTTCTCTTCTTCTGTTGTTGACTATGAGCATATCTATAATTATTCTTCAGGGCCACTAATTCAAAGTGGTTGCAAGTTCAGAACATTTCGATGGAAGAGGCTGGGGAGGAACACAAGTGGGAAGGCCAGGGGTAGCACCATACCTTCAGGCACTGTACCTTCTGTGAAAGAGATGCAAATGCACTTCTATAGCAATTTGGATTCAATCAAATCCTTCATCCTTATGTATTTACTTTAAGAGCCTGGAACTGGGGCTGCAGAGCTCCCAAAAAAGCCTGGAAATAAGTGCATCCTGACTCAAGGAAACCAATGTAAGAGCACCAGCACAGAGAGAACTGATAACTTCTAAACAGAGCCCATGGTAATGGACCTGGGGACTGTGCCCCAGGATGGTGAGAGTGGGACTGGAGTTCAGTCTGGCTCTGATACCTGTTTCTTCTGCTGTCTCAGATAAACCACATAGCTTCAGCCCTCAGTGACAAAATGGACCCACCTTGTTTGCCCACATTCTTGCTGGACATTAGATTGAACCAGGTTATATCTAAACTAAGGGCATAGTGCAGGAGAAGAATTCTGAACTAAAGTGAGAGTTGTATGCATGCCAATGCTCAGGCAAAATAGAAGTGTTTAATTGCGTCTACCACTGAGCTCATGTAGCATTGTCTTAAGCCCATGTGAGGGCACAGTTCACTACCAAGTGGTAAGACTCCAAGGGACTTGGAGGACCTGCAAAGATGGAACAGCAGTTCAGGGCAAGAAGCACTGCAAAACGCAACAGCAGAGGAGGGTCTGGAAAAGAAGACCTCATTTGGATCTCACCAAGAAAATTCATATCTAGATGTGCCAGTACAACCACCTGCCCAGACAGTGTATATCTACCAATAGAGAGGTTCATGCAGCTTCACATTTCTCAGTAAATTGAGTTGGTTACCTCTAAGCTTCCAGGTCACTGGGTCTTCTGTCTCTTCCTTCTCACTGCAGCATAGATCTGACCCCTGGCCCAGCCCCACACTGCTAGGGCAAGAAAGTCTCACTCATGACAGCCAGTGCTTTGTTCAGGGCTGAGCAAACACTTCCTCCCCAGGGAAAGTGCAGCTCTGAGGAGGCAGAGGTCAACTGTGTTCTTCCCATAAGATGAGAATTCGACTTTTGACATTTAATCCAGGCAGAGATTACACAGTCAACAAGGAGCTTCTTTGGAGGTGGGAACAGCATTGTCAAGTACTTGAGGCAAAGACAGGAATGACTGGAGACTTGAACAGGTATCTTTCACAAGAAACCTTTGGGGCAGCAACAAGAAGGCAGCTAGGAAAACAAAACATCCCCAGACACTTCATTGCTGTTTTGCAAAATAACCCTACCATTACCACCAGCTGGTCAGGTTTGACACCTGATGTTTGTGTGGCTTTTGATGTTTAACTTCCACAGGTTGCTTCACAGCCTTGCCTCCTCCGGGGAGACTTGGACGCAGAACAGCCTCACCACCACAGTGCCTGCAGGTGGCCACGTTGCAGCAGCTCAGTTCTGAGCTTGTCTGCACAGCGCTGGAGCCCTCCAGCAGCACCATGGCACGTCAGAAAGTGCTCCTGCTGCCTTAGCCAGCTGCAGCCCTGGCTCTGCAGAGGCCGGTGCTCTCCTGCATTCAGATTGGCTGAAGATGGGACAGGATCTCAGAAGATGATCCAGTCACACTTGTCCTCAGAGCGGGGTCAGCCACAGCAGGGTGTTTGGGGCAGTGTCTGGTTGAATTTTGAACATCCCAATAGATGAGTCCTGCACAACCCCTTTGGGCAACATTCTGCTGTATGGTTCACTCTCATCCAATCTCTAGGCCAGGAGGCTTTTGGCTTTGTGGCCACAGTGGGTTTGGTCACAGCTGGAGAAGATACTGGTAGCTCTTTCGGGAGCATTGTACCTGCACTGTGCCTGTTCAGTCTAAAGGCTCACACAGCTCCTGGCTCCAGTCCCACCAGGGCTGCCCCAGGAAGATGCTCATTCCCAGTTTAGGGAATGAGGCTGAATTTAGGCTGCAGTTTATCAGTTCACAGAGGCCCAGAGTGAAAGGATGGGGTCTTCCACCTTGCACTGACTGAGCAACCAGAGTAATAGTGAACACCATTTTCCTCCATTTCTTGCTTTCTGTTTAAGGTATCTGAATGAGCAGGGGATCTCATTTGGAAGGGAAACTTTCCTCTATCAGAGCTGATTGCCTCCAAGATTGAAGAGGACTAACCCCTGTGACTCCTCCATAAACACTCTGGCTCCCCCATGGCCATCCTCTCCTCCCTCCAACTCAACCTACAATCAGCATGAATCCATGAAGATTCCAATCCCACAAGCTTGTTTTCACTGATTTGTGCCATTTTAACTCCTGGTGCTTTTCTGGTTCTAATTATCTCTCTGCAGAGTTGATGACACTTAGACGTTTCATTTCCCTGGAGACTTTTTCTGGCGCTCAAAGCCTGATTTATGCAATGCAGCCGTGGACATCCTAATCACCCAGGCTCACCTCTTGCTTGTTAACACCCTGGCTGGCTGAGGACCTGGACGCGCCTTTCCCTCCCATCGGCAGATCCAAAGCAGACTGAACCTTTGCCCTCAGTGAAGTTAAAAATTTGGCAGGTCTCTCCTCCTACCCCTTTCCCTCTCATTCATCACTGGTCATTAATCACAGCAGCCTCTTTCCACAGGGGAACTGCCTCAAACAGACCCAAACCTGCCCCTGCAGCTGACAGGCAAAGTCCCAGGAGCCGGCACTGAGCAAGGGCAAACCCAGTTAACTGCTGTCAGAAAATGCTACCAGCAGCCTCAGCCTGGCCATTAACCCAGCTGCTGAGAGGGCACGGTGAGCTTGGAACTCCTCCCAGACCCATCGGGATGCTTCCAGCAGGGGAAGCAGCTGCTTCCCCACACTCTCGTCTTCTGCTCTTGCTGGAAACCAGTTCAGAAACAACAGTTAGGGATCTAAACAGCTCTTAACACTTATCACTGCCTGCCCCCAGAGATGGATCCAAATCCAAAGTACTGCTACAGCACATGCGTATCTATTTGCAACACCTCACTGGAGGAATTAGAGAGTGACACGATACAGTACACAGGACACGACGACAACTACTTCCATCCAGACAAACAAGCCAGAGTTCAACGCTGGTCCAGCCTGAGAAATGGTGCGAGAGGTTCAGGCTGGGCACAGTACCAAACATTACAGGAGAGCCCCTCTTCATGGCCCCCAGACATCTTGCATTTGTGAGGGCCTGACAACCTTTCCAAGCTTTTCTCCACCATCCTGCTATTCCTTTTCAGGCTGTTTCTTGCTCCTTGTCCATACTGTCTGACAAGCTGTTTTGCAGGAGGCAAGGTCATCTCTCACGAGCAGTCAGCATTGCACGTTACACAAGGAGGGTGAGCTGTCTCTGCAAAGCAAACTTTACACCTCTGAATTGTGCTGGGACACATCTGTCCAAGTCATGTTTTGGGAAGGACTGTTCTCTGTCCAAATCAGTCACTGTTGCCACCTGGAATGACAGCATGATAGCCTAAGGGCTGTGACCTGGATATTCCTTAAATTCCCTCCTAGCCCTTTGCAGTGTTCACATCAAACCAGACCTGCCTGGAGGAGGAGTGGAGGAAGGCAGCTGGACGGGTGCGCTGCACACTAGCTAGGCTTTTGTGAACTGGCCACAGGATTTGCATATGAAGCCATTAACAAATGAGGTGAAGAAAAAGTCTGGAACTAGGACCAAGTCTGGTGCTGGTTTGAGTTCGGACTGCAGAGCAGCTGGTGCAGCCCTGTGGATGATACACAACTCAGCTGTCCCAAACACCCTTACAGAACTGAAGCTTCCCTCATGGTGTGCCAAGTGCCTTACTCCACCTCCTTGAGCTCCTGCAATTATAGGTGAGGAAATTACTCCCTGCATCACTCCCAAACCAGACTTTTTCACAGGGGAGATTCAAGAGATCAGCTGCGCAAAGCAAACTCACAGGCTGCAAGACTGCACCAACACGTTATCTAGAGCATTAGCATTCCTCAGCTCTTGCCAAGCTGAGCTCCCCATCCTGCTCTGCCTGTGGAGCTGGGTTCTAGCTGGACACCTCCGGAGCTTTCACAAGGATCCAGAGGCTGGAGCATGGGGTGCTCAGAGGGGTGGGAGAAGGAACACAGAGGGCATAGCTCAGGGGTTAGATGAAATTGGGTGGTTGAAAACCAATACACGTGAGTGCTGGGGCAAGAGGCACCACTGGGCCAGGCTCTCCTACCACTGCAGCTTCTACTGCTTCTCCTTTCCTCTGCTCTCCCAACAACTGCTGAGGCAACCACAGGGAGAGAAGGTTTGCGAGGGTCACCCTTAGGCCAAAGCAGATGGAAAGGCCCTGCTGCAAGCAATTTCCTAGAGCCGGGCCAGACAGCTGCAGTGTGCCCCAGCCCAGCACATGAGAAGCGCCCAGGCTATGGGAGCTGGCTCACAGCTGCACACACTGCCCTGAGGCTCTCCTGCAGGGTCTGAGCCTGCAGCTGGACACAGAGTGAATTAACAAGTTGCTTATGTCCTTCAGCTGAGGCTCAAACTAACAGATGATGCCAGGAAGCAGTCTCTCTCTCTCTCCCTCCTGCAGACTGTCCTTCTGGTCAAAGGTGCTTTTCACAGTGCTCCCCAGGGGCAGAGCCAGCAGCACCTTTGTTTGCTACACAAAGCTCTGGGCTGAAGGCTCCCCTGTACCTTTGAACCAGCTCCAGCCTTCTCAGCACTGCAGGCATCCAGCCTGGCCTGCTACAAACCTAATTAATTCCCTTGTTCATTTATGGTCTTCTGTCAATAAAGCAAGTAATTGGTGCACAGAGGCAGCAGCTCCTCATTCCATACATGTGCTCACAAGAGCCCACACACTGCCCTCATCCTGCTGGGAAGATTTCCCTCACCAAGGCTGCCTGCAGCCTTCTCCAAACAAGCTAACTGCGTGCACGCACCCACAGGCAGGGACACCAGGGCTGGTGTGATGCTGCCACACACTTTTATCCCCCCTTATACCCATTCAAGTCCATGCACAGCCTGATGGATCAACTGGGACATGGCCCCACTGCTGTTACCCAGCATTTTCCCCTTCAGCCCCAGTGGGATGGGACTGAGCAGAAGGTGACAGGGCACTTCCACAAGGGATAGCTGGGGCAGTATTGACTCAGGTGTCCTGAACCAGAGGCAGCTCCTCAGCCTTCAGAAACCTCTCTTGCCCTTGTTCCTTGGCCTTCTAGGGTAGGGGGAAGGGATCCCAAGGAAAATGTTTGTGCTGTTCGCCTTAATAGGGTGTTGTATAACATAGGGGGAAGTGACTGTGCTGGGAACCCCAGCTGAGAGCAGAGACTTTAATCCTGCTGCCCAGGGAAAACTTGGAAAAAATACCTCCATCTGTTCCATTGCATTAGGCTTGTGGCTCAGAGGCTGACAGCTGACCCTGGTTGCTCACTATGCCAAGGTACAGCCCCTGCCAAACATTGCCAGGGCAAGTCACCATGACTGATGGGAAAGGCAAAAGACAGCCAGAAAAGCTGGGAAGGGGGCACTCCCAGTGCAAGTGTCTGGAGAAGAGAGATGGCCAAGTTAGACAGGATCAGGGTATTTGGTCTTCCCCAAGGCCTCACCAGCACACAGAGAAGAAGCAACAGAGAAAGAAAACAGGACAGGGGAAGAGATGCAGGAGAGAGAAAGGTGAGGAGGATGCTTCAGGTGGCCCTTCCCCAAAGGGAAATGGGGTTCTGGAAAGCTGTTAACACCACGTTCTGTGAAGAAGTAGCCTATTTGTTCCCTATTCAAGTATTAAATTAGCTCAGTCCTAATTAGCTTGAAAACTATAACAGGGTTAAAGCAGATTCTGCCTTCCTCTTCCTGTCTAGAGTCACCAGCTGCCAAACACTCCTCCAGGTCCGCATCCTGCACCAGGCTGTGAGGGAGGTGAGAGGAAACATGGAGAAAGCTGCTTTAACCCCTGTCCATCAGAGGCAGGGGCTGGGCTATAACAGGAATGTTTGCTTTAAATCGCATTTAGCCATGGCTGGTTTTGTTACCCATATCCCTGCTGCAGTCTAATTCTCCCTTCAGAGGACAAGAAGAAACATTTTCCCTTTCCTTGGTCCATCAGTGGAACAGACAGCTCTGCTTGCCCCTGTGCTCACTGTCTTGCAGTCTCTGCTGGCTGTTGCTTTGTCCCTTTTTGGCAAGGGAGCCAGTGGAGCTACACGTTTCTTCCACACCTCTCCTCTTTTATAAGCTTTTCTTTCAACACCACAGTCTATAGCAGAACATAGACTTCTTTCCAATCCCTCACACACCCCCAGTTCTCCAGCACTGAACCCAGTGCCCAAAGAGCACAGATGGGTGCGCTGTTGAGAAATGTAGACCGACTCCCTAGAGAGGTTGGCAATGCCCACAGCTGATAGAAAAGTCAATTTAATTATAATGATCCTTTAAAAAGAGAACATCAACTCTCTGTCCATAAGCTCAGTTACACTTTGCTGGTTCACATGTTAAAATTCCCTCTCCACTCTCAAAGCGATGACTAATTTGCATCTCACATCCTAAGGGAACACATCTGATCTGGTTAGCATTACTGCCATTGTTTGTTGCTATCGAGCACATTATTCTTACTGCGCTATTTGTCCTGAGCCTCCTGAGAGTGTGCAGCAGGTTAATGTACACATGCAAATCCAACTTCCCCTCATGCATTTTTAATGTGTTGCCTGTTGAAAAACAGCAGGGCAAGGGGGAGAGTGCAACAGGGACTTGTGCTGAGCAAGGGGATGCTTCCTGGACACTAACTTCTCACATGCTTCAATTTGAGGGTTAGAAGCCGAGAAAGAAAATCGTAAAGAAAAAGCAAAACAAACAAACAAACAAAAAAAAAAAACAAAAAAAAAAAAGAAGAGAGGGAGGAAAAAAAAAAAAAAGAAAAAAAAAAAAAAAAAAAAAAAAAAACAAAAAAGAAAAAGAAGAGAGGTAGGAAAAGAAAAAAAAAGGAAAAAAAAGAGGAAAAGGAAAGAGTACCCCAACACGCAGAGTTTCAAGAGATCCGAAGCCAGTCCCAACCCATGATCCGCCAGCCTCCAGCTGGCTGTCGGCCCCCCCCTGGTGGCCACGCAGCTGCACCTTTGCCTTGCTGGATAGACACGAAAGTGACATTTCTGTACTGCAATTTTTAGTTTCAGCAATTGGTACTAGCACAAGGCATGTTATTCCCGAGGCCCTGGAGTGGGAAGGTTCCATATCACTGCTGTAAGCACAGGCAAAAGGGAAGGAGGCTGCCAGTTCTTCCCAAGCAGGAATCTGGAGCTGTTCCACTCCAGCAGTAAGGGCTTCCACAAACCTGAGCCAGCCTCTAACCAGCAGAGCTCCTCTCCAGACACAGCCGAACCTCTCGGAGCTGGTTTCATCCTCCAAGAGGACTGGAGAGAGTTCTGCTTCTCTGTGTTTCTCTCATCTGCTGCACAAAGTGGCTGTGCTGAAACTCGAGGCAACCCCACGCTTCAGCTACTGCAGCACGAGAGCCCCAAGCAGCTGCTCGTTCTGGTAAGAGATGAGATTTCTAATATTTGGAAAATTGCATCAGTTTACAGGGTTCCAGCATTATATTAGCATAAATCTCTAAATTAAGGGATGGGTATGGGCCAGCACACTTCTCACAGCTTATCAGAGGGCTGTCTCAAGAGGGAGGGAAGAATGCGGTTTTGGCCACCGTAGAGTCACTCCCCAAAAAACCACCCAAATTCACTCTGGCCTTCACATGCCTCGTAGAAAGCTCTGGAGCAGCCTTAGGCCAATTCTCATTTCTCCATTCCTCATCTGGTACAAGAGTTCTGCTTCCCCTGCCTGTATTCACTGCAGCTTTACCCTGAGAGCAGCTTGGCTCCCAGCCTCACTCCCCATTTCCAACCCAGCACACGCTGCAGCACGCCATCCCTGCTGAAGGGCAGCAAATTGGTTGGGAATTCTGGGTGAACTTCAGCTACAGCTGTTTTGTTTTACTGCAGAACTAACAAAAAAAAGTTATAGCAAATTATGTCTAAAAATGAACACATTCATGCAGCAACACCTCCCTCCTACAATCAAATTCCATACTCTTGAGAGCAGGGATTACTGTTTCTCACGCATTCAATGAAAAAAAGCACAAACAAGGAGAGAGTTTAAATAGCAAACTCTAAAAATCACAGACTGGGCACTAGAAGGTTCATGCCAAGACAGAGTGAGCTTCTCGTGGACTTGGGAGTCTCCCATAAGTTTATTCCTTTTACAGTTCCCATAATCACATGCTGAAACCTTTCCTGCTCTCACGTGCCAGGCAAGTCGGACACAGAACAGCCAAAGACATACAAAACATACACATTCATTTTGGCAACAAGGAGTTACTGCTCAGTTCAACCGACAGATTCAGCCATAACATATGAAAGAGTGGGGAAAAAAAAAAACATATCCAAATAAAGCATCATTTCCCCCAAATGCTTCGCTCACTGAGGTATCTGAAGAAAATCCTTATCAGCTGTTCAGCAACTGGGCCAAGAAAAGCTTAGCAGAGGAACTGAGTGCACAAAAGCCATTGACAACAGCACAGTTACCCAGACACGTCTCAAGACAAGTGGTCGTATGCAGAACTAAGCCATACAACAGACCATTGCTATTACTGAAGACATGTGCTGGGGCATGTAGATTTCAGCATGAAGGGCACAGGTCTGAGTACATGCCAAACCAAACAGCTGTAGATCCAGCAGCAGGTCACTGTCACTACTCTCTCCAAGACACTGTCAAGGTAAACTGGTGGCCAGGACAGAACACATGTGAGGTAAGGGGCAGAAACTTTAAAACCTACTTCATGTTGAAGTCACCCAGCAGGATGCAAACATACCGCATAATATAAAAAGACACACAGGCCTCAAAAAGCTTCTCTTTCTCTGACTTCAGCTGACCTTCTTGGGCAATACAACACAGCACAAGCAGTGCCAAAGACCTGCAAGCTCAGGGGAAGTCAGGTACCACGCAGTGAGATAAACACTAATGACACAATCTGGATTCTTAACTCACATAACAGATTCCTTACCATACATTCTGGGTTTATCAGCTGCTTCTGTCCGTTTTCTGAAAGCCTCCTTAGTGAGACACTAGTAGACCCAAAGCAGCTCCTCAACCACAGACAGCACTAACCAGCTTGATTACCTCTGCCAGCCTCGAAAGAACACAGAGTGAGAAGGCAGCATTTTTAAAATATTTTATTTATTATACAAACTATTTACAAAATCAGCTACTACAACCACAGGCTTCCAAATTTTGGCTGAGCTCTGCCAGAAATTCAACAGAGAGAACTGGGATTTGATCTGTATCATCCACAGCTCCTGGTTTCTGAAAACATGCAACATGGTCTGCAGGTGCAGGCTGAAGCCAGACCCCTCTGCACCTCAAAGCAACTTCAGGAAACATGGAACTGTCTGACACAGCACCAGGCTCCTAAAACTTCCTACATAAGTGCCTCTAGTAAGTTGGGAATAAATAAGGACAAAAAGAAAAGTAACAAGCCTCTGACAGAAGAAACATAGAGTACAGGTAACCAGAGCTCATCCCTGCTGCCAGTGTTAAGGGCAGCATAAAAAGTGAACACTTTGGAAAAGAGTATAAAGCTAGAGACAAGTTTAGAAACACTGTGATGAATCCCAGGAACATGGAACCAATCAGGGGCTTGTATCAACAATGGAAATGGGTTAAAGTGACTAAGAGTAACTGCACCCATCACAGTCCTGCCTGCGCTTGCGTTGAGAAGAAATTCCTTGGCTCTGTATAGCTTCTGAGAAGCATGGGGTGCTGGCTGCAATGCAGTAAGTTTCTAGGAGCTCCTTCCAGCAGAGGAAGAGTGTCCGGTGTCCAGCTACTTTGTCCTTGGAGTAAAGCAGCCCAGTTCAGTAGAAGGGAGAATTCCTGAGGAAGATGTCATTGGCAAACTTGGCCCATAGTTGCAAGGCTGGAAACGTTCTCACCGGGTGAGACTGCAAGACAAGGCTGCAACGTGGGAAGAGCACCAGGCCCACATCCCAACAAACAGGAGCTAAGCCAAGCACAGCCACCTTCTCTCCATCCCTAGAGAAAGCAGTGAAGTGGTGGCACAGAGAACACAGCCACACTGTGGTAACCATGGAAGCCATCCACAGCATAACCAAACTAGTACTGCATTCTCTATCCAAAGGTCAGAACCTTGCAAACAGAAGCCTGCACTAAGAAAGGAAGTCCAGATCCTACTGCAGTGGTGTCAGAGCACAATGGTGGCAACCTCTCAAGCTAGCAATCTCCTAGCACCTCAGCACCCATGGCAGAATGAATTCACAAGGCAAAGAAATCCCCCTGAGTAGACTCAATGCTCAGCTTGCTGTTTTTTGGCACCAAAATGGTTTGTTTCTTTCTGTACAGCCCAAGAATAGGTAAGATGCTGCCTTAGTAAAGACATCCTCTAGGTGTAGAACATTTCCTCAAATTCCCAGACAATTCAACAAAGCTACACTGAAAAAGCATACACTTATCTAAAGAAAAAAAAAATCCATACTGTGTAGAAATATGTCTGGATCAGCTCAAGGATATATGGGGGCTAAGGAAGATAATATGACTTTTTATCTAATACAGTGTTCTAAAGTTAGCCCAGAGATGCCATTTGAGTCTTCACTCTGGAGGAAGTCCAGCCATTCCATAATCCAGTGAAAGCCTAAATTGCAGGCAGTAGCAACGCAGCACACCTATGTCTCCTGACCAGAACTAAGACACTGTCGAGAACTTAAAGATCTTCAAAAATTTTGCTTCACTGAAGAACATATAAGCATTCACAGACTCCATTTCCCTCTTTTTCCTTAAGAAGGGCTGAACAAACCGCCAACCTTACACAAGCCAATAATTCTGGTCTGTCCACTCCTCTCCCCACAAGCCATACAGTGGTGAGTGCAATGTACTATCATGCAGGCTGCTGAGTGATCATTTGAATGAAGTTCTAATTAACATTTTTTTGCTGGAAAGCCAGCAGCCCTGAACAGAGCAGCAGGAAAAGGAGAGCTCAAGAAAGAGCAGGCAGGAAGATTGGGAGGACAGAAAGCTAGCTGCTCTCCAGGCACCAACAACCTTTGGGAAACCCTGCCTGAAATGCAGTAAAGAAAGACAAGCTTCAGGCTGCTGCATGACAGAGGTAGAAGCCAAGACCCTGGAGGATGCTGGGGTGGAGGTACAGCATTCTGCACACAGCCATCACCCCAACAACAGACACAAGACCAGTGTATATTGTAGCTGCTTAACTGACGTGTCACTGTTCTTATACAGCACATATACCCCTGAAGGTGAACGTGGGATAGGCATTGGTGCTCAGCAATAAGGGATCACAGTCATGCCCATGACCTCTCTCCTGAGGAAGGAGAAAGAAGGCAAGGGCATGGGACAGCTTCCTGTGCAACATCATTATTCACTATCATAGACATTCAATGGAGGAGAAATTCCTCTTCCAGTTCATTTGCAAAGGCTCATTACCAGCTGCTGCTGGAGAAGGACGCTTTTGCTGCTGGACCCTGGTGGAGGTAGTACAGAATGACTGTCAGGGCCAGCACTTGTGCTCTGATGAGACTGCTCTCCCCTTTGGGCTACCCCCTCCAGTGAGGGATACTGCCCATTTTTCTCTGTGGCACAGGCAACAGATGACAGCATCCAGAGCAAGAAGGAGAACCAGAAACAATTCTGGGACAGGTGCTGAAAGAAGAAAACACTCCACACCCTTCTTGAGTGATTGAGTTAGATGAACTGTTGGGTGCATCAGTGAGGGAGCTGAGCAAAGACACAGAAAGCACTAAGGCTTCCTATGAGCTACATTTCCAGCAGGGCTCCAGGTTGGCCTTCCCCCTTCTTCCCTGAGAGCTACAATAAAGGCAGCTCAGCACGTTGTTTGCACCTCACTGCAACTTCTGCTCATGAATGCCCCCTCACAGATGGATGGGCGTACAGGGTAATCCTGCACAGTGTCTCCTTGATGAATGCACCACACTCCTTCTGCTGTTTCACACTGAACCAAAGGGAGAATGAAGGAAAGGAAAACTATGAGCTCTTGATGACATATCTGAGATACAGAAAGGCCACATGACGACTTCTGGATGACAAATTCCTTTACACGGAGTCTTTGCTCTGCTCCCATTGCCCATGTGAAGGGAAGAAGAACAGCTAAAGGACTGAACCTGGTTCTTGCCATGAAAAACAATGGCCAACGGCCTCCTGGAAAGGGGAAATCACAGCATGCCAAAGCCTTCACAACCCTCACTGATAGCTAGCTGCAGCATTTTGTGCACTTCCTCATAGGAGTCATAGGTAGGGAGGCACAGCTGGTTAAAACTGTAAGATAAAAGAAAAAAAACATTTAGATTAGATCAAAAAGGAGTCATACGCATCAGTTGATTTCAGATGAGTTAATACAAGTATCCCACATACAGATTTTATACACTGCTTGCTCATCACAAATAGCCAGCATCGTGCCCAAAGCACAACACAGGAAGTCCCACCACTTCAGAATATTTACCACGTGTGAGCTGTCGGCAAAGTACTGTGAGTTGGAGCTGCAATGATCTGGAAGGATGGACAAAGTGCAGCAAATCCTCCCAGAGGCAGTTGGGATGAACCAGTTGTGAACTGTAACAGCCTAGCCAGCTCTTCCTGTGTGAAACTGGAGACCACAGTCCAAAACCACCTCATGACCTGTTAGGAGACAGTAAAGGTAAAGTCAGGTCAGGTAAACAAATCAGATAAGCCTCTAAGCAGATCACAAGAAGATCAGTCAATTTATCTGGCAACCTGGTGTCCTAATAACAGTTAAAAATTTGCTGTTTTAGCAGGATGAGACAGGGACAAGGATTACATAGTTTATTTAAGTTAAAAGATGTATCACAACACTAATTCCCACTATTTCTTCCCCTTAAGACAGAAAGGTTCCTACTTTCCCCATAGATTTATTTTTAGAAATACCTGTATAGACAGCCAACTAAGTTTACGATGCATAAGCTCATTCATCTTTTGATTTTTCACATCCCTTGCTACTTTTACAGGAAGGTGTTTAAACATTTCAGTGTTTACAGGTAGTACCATCTCTCTTCTGTTTGGGTGTTTTAGAATTTTCCGTTACTTTTCTAAATTAAGCTGTTTACATTCCCATACCCTTCCCACTAAGAAGATTTACAGGGTACAAATTTAGACTACTACATCAGTAGTCTACTGTAGCACTGAATTCCAAACACTCCACGTGGGCTGCAATCATGATCTTAAAGCATCCCCACTAGCAACAATTCCCACCACTTCCTCTCAAATCCCTGCTGAACTGCTCTTAATTAGCACATTGTTGGCTTTTTGTAAGAAGGCTGCTGCTAATTTTTTCCTGCTTGTACTTGATTAAACATTATTTCATGATACTTGTGTTATTCTTGACTCTCAGATCCTCCAGTTCATCTTTCTGGAAGCCAAATATCCAACCAAGAGAGTAAAGCTGTTTCCACTTTAACTTGTCTTCTGCTGTAGCTGAACTAACCAGTAACAGCAAACAGGAGGTAGAAACCCTTTAACTTACTTTCTCACGGAAGTGCCAGGATCCTCCTACCACTACTGCATGTGCCTTGAAGTCACAGACACTGATATCTCCAGTACCACACATAAGTAACTGAAAGGCAAGAGGCATCAGTCAAAGGCAGAAGCTACAAAAAGGCAGCTACTGTCCAAATCATATATGTTTAGAAAATAAACATTTTGACATTATTCCACATCAAAAAATCTCTTCATTTGTCAGAGAGGAGGCAATGAAAGCGTAGGCATGCTTAGAAATGCAGTGATTACCTCAAGCTCATTTTCATCAAAAATAGCCAGCAGATTCTCAGGAACTAACTCATTAAGACCTGGAATAAAAGAGGAGAGAAGAGCAAGAAGGTGTTAGCTCTTGGGACATGAAGGCAGAAAAAAGAGGGGAGTAAACAGCATGTTACCTTTCAGGAAGTGATCCACCTCCTCTCTAACCTGATTGGCCAGCCTGTATTGTGCAAGCAGATTCAGATAAAATATTTTATTTTCATTTGTTACCGGCACTTGAGCCCCTCCTGCCACCAGTTCAATCACCTGAAAACAGAAGATCACTTAACATGAGTGCAACCAGCAGCATTCCCCAAGCACGAACTCCCAACCAGAACAAACCCCACTGGCTACTGTCCAGCACAAGGTCCACTATATAGGGCACACAAAATTTTCAGCCTCCCCTGGTATAGGTGGAAGGGGTTGAACATCCCACCTTCAGGAACTGCCTTCCTCACCTTCTCCAACTGTCCTGTTTTACTGTACTTCTCTTCAGCAAAGACCAAATCCATCTCACTCACATCATTGTTCAGTATGAAACAAACTTTTGATTTATAGAATTCTGGGTCATCTGTTTCAAAATACTTAAAAAAAAAAAAAAAAGGAAGGAACATGAGAAAGAAGAAGTATTTTTTTAAAGTTACATATATTGCTAGTTAGGAGTCTGGATAAGCTTCTACCACACTAACATTCATCTGTTTCCCAGATTAAGTCTTCAGGTAATGCACTACCTTGTAATGCATCCGAAGTCCTATGATCTGAGCCAGGAAGGATCGGGTGAAACGAGCTCGCACCAGTTGTTTGTAAGCACCTCCCAGTGATGATTCATAAAGACACTTTCCTACTAGGCGGCCTGCAAATTCATACAGCTTGAGTCGTACATATGTGGGACGCCCTGGATTTGGATGCACCTGTAAAGAAGTATAACAAAATATTCAAGTACCAGACAAAACTATCACAGATAGTAGATACAAGACTTCTTCAAGTTACATTTCATTAGGTGCTCAGGGAACTTCAAGTTAATACCCTCAGAGCCAAGCAAGTAAAATACCTGAGCCTGCCTATGAAGAAAGTAAACTGTTTCACACTTGTGGGTCAGAGGCTGTCTGAGAGCACAAATGGATGCTGAAACATTCCGACCCAATAAAACATCTAGACACTCCAATGACACCTACTCTTTCCCAGAAATGCAGTCTTCCCTGCTGATTGGTGTAGAGGTGAAATTATCGATAGTCAAGATTTGAGAGGTTTGCCTAAGATTGTCCTAACTAAAATAACTTGCCTTCTATAAACTAGCAGTCTGATCTAAGATAATACCAGATGTGCCACTCTTACAGACTCCACTAAAATCCATCTCTCCATATAGTCACAGATTCACTGCTTGATTCCTTCTTCCATCCCTCCCAGGGGCAGGTACTTGGCCCTGCTCACTTGTCCAAACGCTCTCTTGCTATGCTCATAGTTAATAAAGCCTTTTAAAGGACGGGTAAGGCTGCACGCTTTTTCATGAATTTAGCAGCAGCATTACCTAGCCAGCAGCACACCAACACAGTGTTTGTACAGTTTAGTACAGAAAACTCACCAAGGCCTGGTTGTTATCACTAAAGCGGGTAAAGAGTTGACTGGTGGTATCAAATAATGCCTTACAGATGAGCTCAAACCACTCTCTGCGGGGACCTCCCCAGTCCAGAGCTATAAGACAAAACAAGTTCAGTCATCCACAGGTCATCAGTTCAAGAGTTTCATGCATGCGGTTCAGTATTACCTGATGAGAGAGCTCATCTCAATGAACAGCTCTCCATAGCAAAAAAAAACAAGACAGGGACTCCAAAACACTAGGCTCTGCTCTCTAGGACCAAAAGACACTTTTTTTTACTTTAAGCCTCTGGTCTCCATGTAAATTAGGGATAGACAGTACCAGCAGGTTAATCCACCAACATCTGTGAGAAGGTGAGAGCTAGAAAACCACAAAGGACAGACAGACTACAAGAAATCAGAATTTCAGACTAAGAACTCCACTTCCTCCTCAAGTAAAATCACAGGATAACTCACCTTCTTCATCTTGAAAAACCACTTCGAAGTTTTTGCTCCAGTCAGAAACAGAAAAATTTCGTGTTGCTTTAAAAGACTGCAAATAAATTAAAAAAAAAAAAAAAGTAAAATAGCAGAAGCTGTTACTGCTTGGCATCCTGTAACCAATACTGCACTTGTGGATGAACAAGTGAAACTACACAGACCATAAGAAATGCAGACCAGTACTTTAAAGTATAAAAATGAGAACTAGGAACTCCTGAGGTCTAATTCCTACTTGTTGTGGAATGCCACAGACGTGAATTATCATTTTCTACTAAGAGAAGGAGAGAAGCACTGTCCACACAAATCTAGTTATCTTAAAACCAGTATGAGGTTTAAAAACAAATAGTCTTAGCATAACCCAGATGTATGTATCTCTCTCAAGGTTGTAGTATTGTTTAAAGTATTCAAATGCTTGTGGGTAGGAGCAAATTCTGTGAAGCACTTTCAGCCCACGAGTCAGATTCAAAAAACGAATCTTTCAGAGAACATTAGAAAATAGCTTGAAGGGTTCATCGAGTTCACACTTAAAGCAAGTCACAGTGCAAATAAGTAATAATCTTCCAGGCACCTAGAACTTCTTTTGTCCCAATTCTGGATTTCAACTTGTAGGGCAAATAACCCCCAAGAACGGCACTCAAGGAAAAACAGTGCAGAAGGTGGTATATTTTTGGCAGGCTTATGTAGACAGTATACAGACAACTAGCAAGAAAAAAGTGGCTCACCTTTTATGATGGTTGAGGCTCGCTGTTCACTCCACACGGGAGAGATCTCCAAGAAGAGATCCTTCCTTGGTGGTGGTCAGCCCTTAAATGGGGCCTGGGAGAGGTGGAGCCAGGATCCACCCCTTCCCATCACACAGGTACATTACCTTCACCTGTGCCCCTGTGGCTGACTCGGTACTTGCCTCAGGTGATCAATCAGTGGTTCAGGCTGTGATTCAACAGCTCCCATACACAAATAAAGAAAAACTATCATACAGCAGTCCTTGACCATACAGTTTGCCTTGGCTTAGCCCATCTTCAAACAGGTTAGGCACCATGCCAGTCAATCCTTTGGGATAAGTACTGGTCACATTTTTCACACCTGTCAGCCTTGTAGGCTACAACTTCTATTTACTATTATGGCATAGAATTTATTTTTATCTTACTAGGCCCTAATACTAGTGCAAATGACAGTGCAGGAATTTCAAAAATAGCAGGAAAAAATCCTTCTAATGGTATTTCTATGACTAATGTCATTCTGTATCAAGCTATTAACTGAAACATAATCTTTTAAACAGTGCAAGCTTGTACGTGCAGAAAATATTCCAAAACATGGATTTACTGAACATAAATCAAGAGAAATATCAGCCAGTCCTGCTTTCCCCAGAAATGTTCTTTTCCATCTTCATAACATTTCTGTTATGAGCCATATGGAAACAATAAGTCAGGATAACTGCCTGCTCGGTTTACATGGTATTTAGAATGTCAGTTAAGAAATGTATTGTATGAATCTATCAGTTCAGGTCAGCTTCATTGAAAACTCAATCAAGTACTCTACAGAATATTTGATGGCTATAAGCTCATCAGTACATGTGTGCAGCTCAGTAATACTTGATGTGAGAGCTCACGTCACAGAACGGCTCTATAGAAGAAAGAGTGAATAAGGATGTGGGAACTCTAGGTTTTGACCCCAGATGTAGTTCAGATGACCAGCCTCTCTCTGAGCCTCAAACCTCAGTGTAAAATCGGGACAATAGTAGCAGCACTCCTACACTTACAGGCCATGCAAGCATTTACCAGAGACATTTCTCAGGGCCTGCTTTACTCAATTATTATTATTTTTAATCAGAGCTGAAGTATCCTCATTACTAAGGAAACAGACATCATCTTACGGGCTGCAGAAACACAGCATCCAACGTGTTACAAAATTAAAACACAAAGGAGCTACCTTAAGATTTTCTTCTTTTACCAGCATCTAGCTGTCTGCTGGCATCTGCCAGTAGGCAAAAGAACTAATCAGTTCAAGTGTGGCAGCCCTAGTAAGGGCCACTTTGGATTTCTTTAGGCATCAAGATAAAGAAAAAGGATGCAGGAAGCACTGGGCTTGACTGAGGTGACCTACACACTCACCGACTCCAAGAGAGAGTGGCGGCTGACCTTCAGCGTGACCTTTGAATGAGGTCTCTTCATATGCACTTGACGTAGTTCTCGTTGAAAAAAGTTCACTTTGTCTTGGAAGGTCTCTGAGCCTCCTGAGAGAAGTGAAAGTTAGGGTCAGGTCCGAGCTGCCAACGCTTCAAACAGTTAGAAGGCATTCCTAAGCCTAACTGCTTTACAGTCCAAGGATGAGTTTGTTACAGCAACATATGGGACAGAACTCTAAAGACAGTTTGCAATATTTCAGTGTTAGTATGCTTTAAAAGAACATTACAGGAAAGCCAAACTGAATAGGAACAGCTATTATATATCCACAAAATATATTCACTGAAAGCACCAACAGCAACAGAGTATGAGACTCCAGGAATCACTGCATTCTCAGAGTTCATTCAGTGCTGATACTCTTCATTACCAAGCAAAACTAGCAGACTCAAGTGCTAACTTCCCAACTACTATACCTACTTCCCAACGCTTTTACCTATGTTTTTATGGAGAGAGCGAATGAAAGTGGCTGCCAAGATGTTCCTCTCCTTGCAGCTGAGCTCCACAGGGGGTTGGATCCCATCATCCACTACCAGCGTCAGTAGTTTGTGCACAGGGTCAGGACCAAGGTATGAAAACTGAAAGCAAAAAGATGCAAGAAATGGTAAGCATCATGCAGATAATAGAACCATAGAATCCTTAGAGTTGAAAGAGACCTCTGAAGGCCACCTAGTCCAACTCCCCTAAAATGAACAAGGACATGCACAACTAGATCAGGCCCAGGGCCCCATCCAGCCTCACCTTAAAAGTCACTAGGGATGGAGAATCAACCACATCACCAGGCAACACGTTCCAGTGCCTCACCACTCTCACTGTAAAATATTTTTTTCTTATATCCAACCCAAATCTACCCAATTTGAGCTTGAAGCTATTTCCCCTTGTTCTATTACCACAGACATTGATAAAGAGTCTGTCCCCTTCTTTCCTGTAGCTTCCCTTTAGATACTGAAAGGCCACTCTCAGGTCACCTCAGAGCCTTCTCTTCTCCAGGATGAACAGCTCCAGCTCTCTCAGCCTATCCTCATAGGAGAGGTGTTCCAACAGCACACTCAGCAGACAGAGCAAGATCACCTGCACTCTCAGACCTTCTCTGCTCACTCACATAGATGCAATTAACAAGAACACTACTTGCTAGTATCTGAACTCCAGTTGGGAGTCTGCTTCAAAGCTTGCTCCCCAGCCAAGAGGCTTCAGTGGACACAGTCACAATGTTTTAGCAAGGTTACTAGGAAAACAAGAAAAATGCAAGAGAAGTCATGACTTTTGCCTCAAACTGAGACAAAAGGCAGGAAGGACTAACACAACTAGTTCCTACTCAAATAATAGAATTAAGGCAGTGAGACAGTATTCTTGAGTCTGAATTTTACACAGCAAAGCTGTGCTCTGTGGACGAAAACCCTTCTCTCCAAAAGGGAAAAAAACAGAACCTTCCACTCACAAGGATTTATCACAAGGAGAGACTCACCTTTGTACCAGGACATACTCTAAAGGTGAAAAGGCGCCATGGAATTATCTTCAGGTAGAATTCTTTCACTGAGAGTTGCTGAATAACCACAAGGAAAATAAAATGTTAAAAGTCACTCATTCATTAAGGAGCTTTCCCCAAACCACTTGAGATAGAACAAAGGCAGGGTCAGGCTTCTGCAAAGACTGATGACATCTTTTCCCTGGTACAATGTATAAAAGCCTTTAGAACTGGCAACAGCACACCAACTTGTTAGCAAGACTTCACTGTGAACACTAACAAAGCAAGTGGTATAGCAGTGGGATACAAATTAAACAGTAGCTAGCCCTTGCAGTTCAGTAGAACCTCACGGGTCCAGTTGGAGGGTACTTGAGTACCCTTGAGATGCTGAATTCGGGACAACATTGTAACACAAGGACTCAAAAAAAACATTCTGGAAAAAGATACATCCCACCTACCAGAACTCTTGCTACTACTCCTTTAATTTTCACAACCGCGGCAAACAATTTGGGAAAAGCACTTGTAATTGCTAAATCCAGGAGATTTGGATAAATTTATTTTTCCAGTTTACTTCTGGCAGAACAAATAACTGCTAACTGTGGAACTGTTGCCTTTTGAAGAGCATGTTAAAATGAAATTTTAGCATCATTTGATGAAAAACAAAACCACTCTTTTCACAAGCCTATTGTAGCTGCAGTAACTAGAGGAAAAAATGATGAGCAGCATTTCTCCACTGAGCAATCATGCAACAGAAATTGAGCAAATATGAATAGGAGCACCTTAAACAACAGCACAGTTACAGTTATCTACTGTGCAGGACAGATGCTCTAGGCATATAGAGATCCAGGGAGACAGTTACACAACCATCAAAAAACACATTACTAACTTTGGCATCTGAAGGGAACCTGCACTGGTACCCACTTCTGGGAATCTCCTTTAGCAAATAACACAACAGAAAAGTCCACCGAAGTCCAGAATGACACTACAAGGATAAAAGGATTCAAAGCCCATAAGGCCCAGCAACTCATTCCCAAAGTCAGTTCTTCATGGTGTATACTGTAGAGATGTAGAAATCTCTAGTGACATCCTCCATCACTTAATTGTTCCACAGTTCTCCCTCTCTTTGTTAGAGAAACAATTCCTAGATTAGCCTTTTACTTTGGTGTTCATCACTGCATTTTCCAGCAATGCATTCAGATTAACAGAACTACAAAGTGAATTTATTAGCAGACTTAGTGGCATTTTCTTTCTAGCTTCCCTGAACATTCAGAGACAATAAGAAGCTGCTAACATTCTTATAATAAGAGAATCCTCACTTTCCCTTGACTTGCTTCAATTCTGTACCTTCTATTTATCCACTCTTCGTTCTCTGACCACTTTCTTTCTTTTTGTTTTCCCAGTAACTTTCAAGAAAAAAAGACAGACAAAGCCATAAAATCTAATAAGTGTCTTAGTTCAGGTCAACAGGTATTAGAAACTGAGAAACAGAACTGCAAGTCTGACCTGACCAGAGCAAAGGAAAGGCCAAAGCCTACCGAATAATCAGTGACAAAATTCCCATAAGGCTTTGATGAGACCTAGAAAAACAGTCCTAAAATCTCAAGAAGTTCTCAGTCATGAGCTTTACGTTTGCTGTCCATCCATAAGCAAAACCTTTTTAGCCAGATTTGAGGCATCTAAATCTGAAATTGAGCTGTAGAGTACAACAGGGAATCTCTTCAGTTGTTGTGTACTTTAAACATGCTCTTAAGAGCACTAACTTTGTGGTCTTTACCTTAGGGGACACATAGCAATACACTTTTTTAGGTTTCTTCACTTTCTCCGGAGTTTGGCTGTCAGAAGGAGAATCTTCATCTTCATCTTCAGTGGTAGTAGAAGGACGGCGCTGGGATGAGCTCAGATGTGTTGGTGGGAGGTGCCACTGGGTGTTGGTGTAACTAGAAGTTTCATAAAGGTAAGCTTCAAAGTAAATACTCACACCCGAGGTGGAAACATTGCGTTCAACGATGTTCTTCTCATTCTCTAAAGCAAACAAATAAGGGTCATATAAATTCTAATGCAGCTCAGAACCAAAAGTAGAGAATCCACGGAACGTGACTAATTTGTCAGCTATAAAGTTATCAGATTAATACAATAAAAAAATAAAATAAAACAACAAAAAAAAAAGCCACCAGAAGGCCAACATCCAAGGAAAAACCTGGTGACATGAAATTCCTAAAGTGAAAGCAGGAATAGGACGTAAAGATTTCGATGTAGCATCTTGCCTACCCTGGCCTCAGACTGTGATTAGTTTTTTGGGGTTTTTTTGTTGTTGTTTGGATGTTTCTTAAAGAAAAAAAATACATCAAGCAAAAACAAAAGTAAGTAAGTTTCATACAGCAATCTTCACCCCTACAGCTCAGTATGCAATACACAGCTAGCTCACTTACTGTATGGCTCAGATGCAAAAGACTAGGAAGCAGTAGAAGTTGCCATATTTCAGAGGTAAATTCCCTGAGATATGCAAGAGGACACACATGGTTTTATCTGCTGAAGGAACAGGGAATATCAGCCTATCAAGCTCTCCCATCAGCAACAAATTCACTTAGCTTAGCATTTTTAAAAGAATAGGTATTCCTTGAGCAATTAAGCATGGCTTGCCTGCAGAAACACTACATTTAGCTCTGCTACAAGACTGCACATAGCATTCTGCAACAAGGCACCCGAAGAATAAACACTGACAAACTCATGACTCACCACTTAGAACAATGATGTCAAAATCACCATTACTTATGGGCTGGTTCTGGTAGGAGATGCAGGCATGGAAACATCCCCTACAGTGCAAGGTGAATCGGAAGAACACTTGGCAAGTCTGACGGTTGGATACCACAGACTTCTCAAACACAACATCAGAGTTCTCTTCTTCTTGAGGACCCAGCTAAACAGAAAACACAAACTAGAGAACAATTCTCTCTAGCTCATGTGAAAACAAATGGAAAGGGATGAAGCTGCACTCACCTCATGGATGGAGAGGCTGTAATTGTGCTCATCGATCAAGGACACAGAATTGCTGCTAGGATTGTCATACTCATCTCTGGGAACTATCTGCAGGGTATGCTGCTGCCCACAGGTCAGCACCAGAGTAGAGAAATGGCAAACAATTTTGGTTTTGGAGGGAACCACCATCCCTGAGGTAGACAAAAACAGTTTAGTCAGAATCCCAGGCTCTGCTACAAAGGAAAAACAACCATGGGCACAATCCCCTTGAAAACTGATAAAACCCTCAGAAGATTTTATGTCTTTAGATTCAAAAAACAAAGAACCTGAGCACTGAAATGCATAGCATGAGGCAATGGGGTCACCTTGGATCAGAATCTCAATACTGATAAAGCAAACCCCATCAGTCACCAGCCCTCCTAAGAACACCCTTTTCTTCATCCTGACCTTCAGCTCAGAAGCTTGCCAACACTGCAGTTACAAAGTACACATCAGCTGACATCCATGAAACCTGCAAACTCAGTTTATCAAACAAAATGAGTCCTGAAGGTTATCTAAATTAATTCTGAGCTCCCTCTTTCTAAAGAGTTATCTTAGCAAGCTTCATATCTATTTATAACACAATTTGCAGAGGTACTTTCAGTGAAAATGTGCATGAAACACAAAAGATTCTGATGGGGGTTCAAAAAGCAGAAGTAGAGGAAAAAAAAATTAAAAGGATAAAAAGAAGCTTGGAGGTATAGAGTGGGATATTCAAAAAAGGAAAGGAATCAAATCAAAGCAGTATTTTCAGCAGCATTTCCAGTACAGGATTCCTTTGCAAAACACATTCTCTGGTTGCAAGATGGATCTCAAAGAAATTATTATTGAACTGAGAATATGACACAAATGGTTAGAGAGCTTAAAAAGAACTAATGACTTATTCTGCAAGGCAGTTTCTATTTGGACATGTTCTACTAGTAAAAAGTATGTTTTAATCACAGGTCTATTGCTGGGATTTAAACACATTGAGAAAAATGGTGAAAGGTAACCATTCTCCAGCCACCTACCTATTTTATTTGGAAATACATACATCTAATTCCTTTCAATAATTCCACATCTACTTTTTGAATCATTACAGGGCCACCTAGACCTTACCTGGCTGAAACACCTTGTAGTAGGGGCTGTAGGCCACATTCAAGCCACCGAGTTTTATAGTGATCTCATATCTCCCAGCCCTGCGCACAGTGAAGGCCACTTTCACCACATTGGAATGGGGCTCCTGAAGAACTTCCTGGGTTACAGGAATATCAATTGCTAGCTCCACATGGCAGATGTGAACTCGCAGCCCCAGAGGCCGATGAGCAGGGAAGGGCTGCCCATTCTTATAGAATAACTGCATGGGAAATGGAGAAATCCAGGTCAGCAAAAAATGTGAAGTGTACAGAGAGACAGAAAGCAAAATGCTCCGCAACCAGGAGGAAACAAGCACAAGAATCCCAGCTCAGCATAGGAGAAAAAAAATGGACAGCTCTGACACACAGGCTGTGTTCTCTCAGACAAACAGAGCACAAGTAAGCATTGAAAAACCTCATTCTTTTTTTAGCTGGGGTTCATGAGTGACCCAAAAAGAACATGCCTCTGGGTACTATTTC
Source organism: Odontophorus gujanensis (assembly GCA_013399175.1). Classification (NCBI taxonomy): domain Eukaryota; kingdom Metazoa; phylum Chordata; class Aves; order Galliformes; family Odontophoridae; genus Odontophorus; species Odontophorus gujanensis. The sequence goes on from VXAB01003469.1 coordinate 123,352, forward strand.
TCTGAGAATGTTAGTGTGTATCAGAACAGACACCAAAAGAATCCACTACCCAAAGAAAAAAAGGCAAAGCCATGTCCTTTCAGAGAAACAAGCAGATCTTGTCCATTTGTGCTCAGCTAAGCTCTCCTCAACACAGAAAATGGTGCAGAAGATGTTGACTGAAGGAGTTGACTGAATCCACGCTACTGATAAGAAGCATCAGCCTGAAAACAACATTAGATACAGCCAGTTCCATCACAGCAGTTATCCAATTTTAGAAAGTAATACATCTCAACCAGTACTTCCTTGCATGGAAAAAATTACATCTCAAAATCCTAAGAGTTTGCAGCCTGCAGATTCCTGCCTGCTGTCAGAGAGAAGTTACTAGTATTCTTTGCTTGTAGTAGTATGTTGTGGGAATACAAAAAGTATATTTAGAGCTGCAGCTGTGGAACAGGATAAACAGCATAAGAAAGGAAGGCTGAGAACCAAGTACACCTCCAGAAGAAAGCCACGGTGAGCCCAGTCTGGCAGCGCCGTCCGACTGAACTGTGGAGAGATTGTTTCACACACCCACACCGTCGTGCAGGACAGAAGGTGAGCAGTCAGGAACTATGGGGAGTTCACTAATGAAGGAGCAGCAAGTAAATCTTGAAGTATTATGGTTAGTTTTAAAGTTCCAGGATCAGCCTGTATCTATTTCAGAATTTTCTTAAATGGATAAGCAAAAACGTCTCTGAATTTCCGAAAACTGGGTTCTGTCTTGATGGCGAGCACTGGGACAAAACTGGCATAAAACTCTGAAAGGTTTCTATTACTAAAGACAGAATGCCTGCCAAACTTCTACCTGCTTGGTGCCAAATCATGGAAGGGCTTAAACAAATTCGACAAGGAAGAATTTCTTCCGGCTATTCCCTATTGCCCTCCCTCCACCCCACTGCTGCCCCCTGATGCGGGAAGCAGCTCCTGCCCGGACTCAATCCACAGCTCCAACCCCACCCCAACCATGGAGAAGAGAAATACCCAGTACTAATTCATCTAACACGTTGTTTACATCAATTAAGCAGGAGGCTGTCAAGCCCTACATTAAATTTCTTGACCATTTACAAAATACGTTAGAGAGACAAGTAGAAAATCAAGGTGCCCTGGATGTTTTTGTTAAGCAATTAGCAATAGAAAATGCAAATGCAGACTGTAGAAGGGTCCTACAATCCTTAAAGAATACAGATCCATCCATTGCTGACATGATTAAAGTCTGTCAAGATGTAGGAATGGAAAGTCATAAAATGGTTTTGCTAGCTGACACCCTGGCAGCCCAACTTGGTGCAGGGACAGTTCCTAAGCAAGCAAATAAAAATGCTTGTGCTGTTCCACCTCGACCCTATCGCCGGTGTGGGAAGGGGCTACACTGGGCGAGAGATTGCCAATCTAAACTCCCTGTTGCTGCACAGCCCTCTGATCTGTTGGGAAATGGGAAGAAGACCATACGCTATGACAGTAAATAAGGTCCTGAATCTGCCAGCTGCTGCCTGGTCAGCTCACCTGCCACTGCCGGCAGCAAAGGAGTGGATTTGGTCACTGCCCAATCAGTGATGCTGACTGATAACGCTGTGACTCTCATACCAACAGGGGTAATGGGCCCCTTGGGGACAGGTACAGTGCTCTCTTGTTAGGACATTCTTCTGTTACACGGATGGGACTTTTTCTTTTACCAGGAGTTATAGATGCTGACATTAACCATCAAAGCCTTGCTCTGAGGTAACATAGGACTGTTTTAACACAAAGAATGCTTAATAGCCCAACAATACATCAACTGACTGTGGCAAATGCATTACCACCAGTATGAAAGGCTAGATCTCATGTCCTTATTTATCATTACATGGATGATATATTAATAGCAGAACAAGAAGAGAGTCTAAAGGACGCTTTACTGCTCATTCGGCAGGCAGACCAATCTGTTGGTTTACAAATAGCTGAAGAAAAGGTGCAACTCAGCTCTCCATGGAAATATTTAGGATGGAAAAATTACATCTCACACCATTCAGCCACAAATCCTCAAAATAGTACCTCATGTGCAGACATTACATGATCTTCAAAAATTATTAGGGACCATCAACTGGTTGCAACTGCTTTTAGGTATTACTACTCAACAGCTACACCCTCTGTTCCAGCTACTCAAAGAATATCTGGACTTTACCTCTAAAGGACAATTAACACCAAATGCACTACTGTGCTTAGACTCTACAATAACATCATTGCAACATCAATATAGTCATCATGTTTGTTTGTCACTTCCAGTATCTCTTATAATAATATCAAATTTCTATCAACTATATGGTTTGTTATGTCAATGGAATACCTTAAGAAAAGATCCTCTCATCCTTGAATGGATATTTCTACCACATATATTTTCAAAATCTGTTACATCATGAGTGGAGACGTTTGCAATGCTAATACAGCGAGGCCGACATCATCTACAAATTTTACGAGCTCTTGGCCTTGATTGCATATACATACCTGCTACTAAAAAAGATTTAGATTGGTTGCTTGCACAGTCACTCATTTTACAAACTGCTATGGCCAGCTATACTCGACAGATCTCCACCCATCCCCACAAACATCAGTTACTGCATAATTTGAGTGATCTGCCCCTTTCTACTAATATTTTACTTTCACACGTTCCAATACCTAATGCTGTTACTGTATTTACAGATGGCTCTGGCAAGACACACTAAGCAGTGGTTCTCTGGCATGTGACTGCTACATGATGGCAGCCAGATGTACATGTTGTGGATAGATCACCTCAAGTTGTAGAACTCGCTGCGGTAGCTCAAGCTTTCAAATTTTTACAAAACAAAAGCTTAACATAATAACCAACTCTTTGTATCTTACAGGTATCAGTCAGCAGATTGAAGGATCTTTTCTTAAGGAAGTTAACAACCCTGCTTTGTTTGTGCAGCTCAAGCAAGTTTTACATTATGTCTCTCACCGTACTCTCCCTTATTTTATCATACATACTCAATCACACACTACATTGCCTAGTCCTTTAGCTGAGGGCAACCATAAGCTGATCAAGCCACAGTCGTCTTTGCTACACCTCAATTATTCCAGCAAGCACGACTCTCACATCAATCTTTTCTTCAGAATAGGAGAGTTTTACAAAAACAATTCCAGCTGACAGCGTATCAAGCCCGTAACATTATTCTAACATGCCCAGACTGCCAGGCAATTGCCCTTTTGCCTTAAATTGGGACAAATCCCCGTGGCACAGCACCTCTTCAACTGTGGCAAACAGATGTCACTCATGCTCCTGAATTTGGCCATCTAAAATTTGTACATGTAACAACAGATACTCACTCTTCATACACATTTGCCACAGCACATACAGGTGAATGCAGTCACAGCGCCTGTGAACACTGATTATCTGCTTATGCTACTATGGGGATCCCACATACTATAAAAACAGTTAATGGACCCACATACACTTCTAAGGTCACTGAAACTTTCCTCCAAGAATGAGGCGTTAGACATATTACAGGCATTCCTCATACTCCCACTGGACAAGCTAACATTGAGCGTGCTCATCAAACACTGAAATCCATTCTTAATAAACAGAAAAGAGGGAATACGAGAGATACTCCACAAAAAAGGTTATGTAAGGCTTTGTTTGTGCTGAATTTTTTGAGTCATGATCATACAGATACAACTCAAGTAGACTGCCATTTACATTAACTCCAATGCTCAAGGAATGGCCAATGGTTCGTGTCCAGAATATGGCCACAGGGCATTGGGAAAGTCCCTTACTACTGAAAACTCAGGGTCAAGGTCATGCCTATGTTTCCACAGGGACTGGTCCTACATGGGTTCCAGTGCAATATGTTCAGCCTCATCTCAAAGCAGAAAACAGTATCCAGCCTTTAAAATGACTGTGATCGTGTGCTTCTTACTTTATTGGTATTGCTTTGTAACTTGTTCCATTGCCAATTAACAACATTAATAATGGTATGACATACTGGGTGATTTTCCTGTGTTACCAACACAGTTTCAAGAATTAGAATTATTAGGCATTATCTAGATTGTTGTTCACTTCTTCTATTTTAGTAGTAGACTGAATGGGAATTAGGCAGGATTTGATGTTACCAATGCTGGAGTCAATGGGAATAGCATTTTAATGTATTAGGATTGCACGGTTATGGTGCTATTAGCCTATCAATTAGCCTTTTTCTAATTTGAAAAGAAAAACCTGGAAAGGAATCCTAGGCAAAAGGATGACTTTGTGTTATAGAATGATTAACTCTCTTTCAACTCACTAATCAGGATAGTTTTTATAACCATGCATTACTTGAGACAAAGGTATATGCTAAGAGAGCTAACCTTGACAGTTTATTCTGTTTTGCAAGCAGGTGTTCCACTTGGGCTCTGCATCATGCACTGGCCACGTGGATGCGATGTGCAAATGGAAAAAACTCTGCAGACCCTGAGAAGAGTAAAAGCAGAAGAGAATCCGTGATGGGTGAGAGAGGAAAAGTGCACGTGGATGCAGGGGATGCCCTTCTGGCACTGCCTATCACATCCACCACCAGCATGTTCCTTTTCTCACTTCTTTCTGGTGGTTTGCCATTTCTCAAGGGTCAACAGCTAATAACGCCCTTACTTAGGGAGTTCCTGGTTCTCATTTATCTAAAATGGATGTTCTTGTGTGTGTGTGTGTGTATGTTGACTAAAACTCCAACCCTCTGTGTTGCTCTGAACGCGCAGTTTGCTTGCTTCTGCTCTTGAGATGCCTTGTCTCTCAGATCCAACATACCCTGAAACAGCACCGCCCAAGCTTCAGCCACAATCACCAAGTCAGGATGTCAGCTAGCAAAGGAAAGCAATACAACTAGTGATGCTCTAGCAGGTTTACCCACTGATGTTGATTCTATCTGACATGCAACTTTATTCCTTCTAATCAGTTACTGGTACACAAAGAACGGGACCCTCAGGGATTCTTTTCCAGGTTGCAGGAAGCTAAAGCCATGGGTGAAAGGTGTTTGTTCTCTTCTTAATAAGTTTAAGAGTATTTCCTGTCCTTACAATATGATTACCTTATCTCTTCTCTTACATTCAGTGTGTTATCAACTGAAGCCTTGATTTAATTGTGATAACTTAAATGCATTCGGCAATACTGTTAAAAAGTGTTATTAATTTGTAGTATGTTAATAGTTTGCTAATAAATACAAAAGGGGGAATTGTGGAAATACAAAAAGTATATTTAGAGCTGCAGCTGTGGAACAGAACAAACAGTGTGAGAAAGGAAGGTTGAGAACCAAGGATGCTTCCAGAAGAAATGGAAAACAAGTTCAAGTAAGCTGCATGATAGCAGACCCCAATTGGAGGAAGAGTGCATGGCTTGGAAAGACTCATGGCCCTAATTGGATAATCACCTGTATGCATGGCTAAGGACTGCTTTGGGAAGTTATATTGTTGATATGTAAAGGTAGGCAGGAAAGTTACAAGAGAGAACTTGTTAAAGTGCATAAGGGATGTTAAAACCTGTAATAAATGATTTGGATCGTTCACTTCTGAGTCCGTGTCCGAGACACTGCAGTATGTGTATGGGCTGACAGGGAGAGAAACCAGTGCATGCAACAGCTACTTTTGATGAATAAAGGACTAAGCAAATGCAAGACAAGCTTGGCATGCATAAGCAGATTGCTGGAGCTGCCATGAAAGAGTCAGTGAGGTGACAGGAGTAAATTTAAATAGTGGGAACAGAACAAGTCCCGTCTAGCTTTTTTTAACTGTTCTGGAGTTAGGAACACTCCTCATTTACCATCAAGTAAAAAGGACTTTCTTCACCTTCCCAAAACAGTAACCTAGTTGAAATTTTCTTCTTACTTTGAAACCTTTCTGGTTGGGTAAGGCGGGGTGGAAAGCACAGGACCTCAACAAAACCTGTTCAAACAATCCCCACATAGCTCCAGACCCTCAATGTTCAGGCCCCTCACCAATCTCATTAGTATTCATGACCCATTCCTTTAAACTTGGCCTTTTGGGAGTGGGGGGAAGCAAGAGCCCTTGGTAAGCTTCTCCAGATCAAAAAGAGTAACACTCATGGTTTTGGAATAACTCTTCTGGTAGGATGGAGAGCAGCCAGAAGTCCTTACAGCTCCAGAGTCACTAAAATGCTCAGTGACATGTGCTCAGCTTCAGTGGCATAACCAAAAGATATGACCAATTCTGTTGAAGGCAAGGCTCAGCCCACTCACTTCCCAGCAAAGAAAGCAGCAGTAGGACAAGCCTGGTGTCCTCTGACTATTTTGAGGATCCCACAGAGATTGTGATAAGATTTGTAAGAGAACAAACCTTGCACATGCACTTACAGAGTTCTGTAACACATTTATAGGGTAGAACACAAGAACAGATAGCTTTTCTACTCCTAAGCTGGTCTCAGTTAGTAAGAAAAAAAAAAAAAGCATTGGAAGAGCCCATCCCTAACTCAGATCTCTGTCCCTGACCCAAAGATGTTTGGAAACAGAAATATTCCCTTACATGCACTCGGAAGGCCATGCTATGGCCCACCTCGTGGGGGTCCTTCCAATCCCAGGAGATTTTGCAGGACCGGGGATCCAGGTAGTTGCCTCGCACGTAGTCATAAATAGTTCGCTCCCCTCGGCGTTCCCGGTCCTCATGCTGAAGGAAGCTGACTATACGTGCGGCAAGCTCAAAGAGGAACTTAATGGTGAAGAAGAAGGCTACCACAGATACCGTGATCCCACCTGCAACAAAGAAAAAGCAGATGGCAGTTGAAGTAGCATGAATGAATCAAGTACCGAAGTCACACCTTCATTACCCAGAGATGCCTTCTATTAATGACATTCTACTCAACTGCAAATTAGATGTTTAAGGCAGAAGCTACTGTGTAAACATTTATGGGTTGTGTTATGTTAGAAGTTAGTTTAGAGAACAACACATCCCTTAAAACACTGCAAAGGACTGAAAGTGGAGGAGAAATAGGCAAAGGTGATACAGAGTCTCAGGCATGGCCAACATAAACATGAATGTCCCTCTGAGTTGCAAATTAGGACTACAGAGATTTCTTTAAGGGAAACAGTCAGATAGCCACACAAACCCTGCACACTGCATTAAGCCTGGATTAAGAAGCATCGTGGAGGCAACAACCCTACACTAGCTCTGAAGAGAAAAAGTAAGGGGATGGCTTAGGAGTGAGGTCAATGGAAGAACTTTGGAAACAAGAATGGTACAGGGTCAAGTCTGCCAAGTGGATGGCACAGTGCAAGGTGACAACAACTTCATGTTTGTTAGGTAGACTAACATGAAATCAGAGGCTTTCAATAAATTCCTCTAATGCCTATGGAGAGGTCAATAAACACAGTGGCAGCCTTTCCTTCACTTACCAATAATGTAAAACATCAGGTCCCTTCGGTGAGACACACAGCCAAGGATCACAGCTGCATCTAGAACACAAAATAGGCCAAGTCCAGTCTAATAACTCTTCCTCACAAACACTGGCCTGAATTTAGTCCATGATTCCTGAGATAAATAACTAACATCTACCTTCCTCTCCAATGAGATCTTTAAGGCATTATTCCATAAGACTGAAATATACAAATAGTGTGCTAAAAGGAACAGTCCTTGCACCATCAGATTCCTGTTCACATTCAGGAACCTGAAAGGACAACATACTATCCTCAAAAAATAGTGACAGTGGGTTTTGTTTACTGAAAGGAGGAGCTAATTTTGCAGGATTGCCAATTTCAATCAAAATATCTGAAAACCACCCATCTCAAATCTCAAACCTACAGGAAGCAAGTCACAAAGTTAACTTCTAGACTATCAGGAAAGCATATAACAGAGTCAACACCAAAATGGACAGTAACTGACCCTCAACCAACAACTTCAGAAGAAAGACAATAGAACAAAAGGATGCAGACAAAACCACTCTGATTGGTTCAGAACAAACAAAATCCTCCTAGTGCATGGAGGATTTTCCTGCCTTGTGCCTCTACTATAGAAAGTACTAAAAAACAGTTCACCTCTGTGTCCTCTCCTCTGCAAAGCAGAAACTCTCTCACCTCTGTGTCCTCTCCTCTGCAAAGCAGAAACTCTCACTGATCAACACGTAAGCTAAAATCTTGATTTTGTACACTATTAAGATAACAGAAATTTTTAGAGACACCAATCAAAAATTAAATTCTCACTGACAGGGTGCTAAACAAACATGTAGTAAAAAGACTACATCCAGAACAACAACGTGTTCATGGCTGATAAGACATAGCTGACAGATGGAACAAGAAGCAGCAGCAGCAAATGTGTGTGACAATCGGACAAACAACTTGGCATACACTAATGCATCCAATATAGCTCACCAAGTCACCATTCAGTTAGTGAGAAGCTACATTGTGCATTCAAACTGTCTTTAAAGAAAAAAGAATACACACACAAAGGGGGAGTTATTCAGTAGTCATCTCAACAGCAGCAGCAATGGACACCAGCATGCAGAAGGATTAAATGAGGCATATTCAAC
>VXAB01003469.1:131963-143154 GCA_013399175.1 Odontophorus gujanensis
CCAGCATGGAGAAGGATTAAAGGAGCCATTTTCAACCCCCCCCCCCCACACACACACGCCACAACAATGGCCATCATTTTTCAGCCCAGAAAATACCCTTCACTGGCCCCCCTCATACACTCCATCCCCTTGGCTAAAGAGACATCACTTACCTTTATGCAACTGCCCATTTTCTAAAACACAAAAGGGTGGTACCCATTCTTCAGCATCCTTCCTCCTTTTGCCCAACAGTGGGGCAAATGTCAGCACAAAGAGGCCATAGAAAAGAATGTCACGGAAAATTGAACTCCTGGAATTTGCATCACAGGAAAAAATGCTGAAAGGTGAGGGCCTGAGCACAGCAACCTCTTCCTCTTCGTGGAAAAAGGTTGCCCTGAAGTACAGCTCCCTGTAGCCTGAAGTTAGCTAGCTTCCCTGGAAAAAGAAGAAAAAGTGAAGTTAGATCTCTGTTGCTGACAAGTCAAGCAAGTACAAACAGGTGAGAGGTGCATTGCAAGACTACCACTGGATGTCAAATCCAAATAAACTATCCTATGAAGATATCACAGTCAACGAAGTGCTTGGCTTTAACATGTTCCCCAGTTTCCACGTAACACTCTCATTCCAAATGATCTGCTGAAATTGGAAAGTTCAAGATGAAAATAAAAGCAAATAAATAACCTGTCTCAATACGTTTCATCAGGTTCATGAGTTTCCCAGAGTAGCCAAGAAGCTGTGAGCTACTCAAAGCACAGAGAACCAGTTATTGCACCAAGACTTCATACACCACAGAACACCTTACACTATCCCAAACTAATTTTTTTAAAGCTTACGCTTTAAGCGTTCAGAAAACAAGTTCATAAAGCATCTCAGTTTCAGCAGCACTATCCACTAAATCACAGCTTACTGTCAGAATTCAGATTTTAATAATAAAAATAAAATACAAACTAATATAATAATTAAAATAATAATACTATCTCATGGCAAGAACATATGCCAGAAGACAAGCCACAGAGCCTACAAAATCAGTATGCACACACTCAGAACACAGATTATGTAAGGGAGCGAGAACAAAATGAACAGATCCAGGCTCACCACGGCAGCTCACACAGTTCCACCTCTAGCAGGGATGCCAGTGATGTGCTCCTCTTGCTTGTCATATCATTCCATCAGCTCTCAATACTTCACATACACCCCTTCATTCACCTTTCTCTTCAGATGGCTCTTATTTCTCTCCATCCCAATAATCAAAAGCAAACTGCTTTTGCACACTTCCACTCAGGCTCTAAGCTGTCTGACTCATTGGAAAAACAATGGATAAGTTTTAGACCGTGCTGCAGAAGTCAGACTCTTGCTGCCTTCTCCCACCCCCACATCTCAGGGAAAGCCCCACCCACTCCGCTATTTTCTTTTCTCCTCTGGTTGAGTGAACAGCACTGCAGTCCTCAGGGGTACAAGTTCTTATTCTCCTCTTAGATAATGCTTCAGGTTTATAAGGTCTTACCTCTGCATGTTAAGAATCACAGATTAGCAATTTCTTTGATGTTTAAGTTATTTCACAGTATATCTCCAAGATAACATTGGAGTACAGAGTCTTCAGGGCTTGCCCACCTGTGCTACAGATGCCTGCTTTAAACTGTCCCCTAGCAGCGTGGCAGTGAAATGGGTGCGTTCCTCCTTGCACACCAGTGAAATTCACAGAAAGTTATCAACGCTTTGGGATCTGAGATCCCCTCCCAGCATCTTATAGAACCCACTTTTACAGGTCACCAAAAAGCATCAAACTGACATCATGGGTTCATTTATCCAAACTATCCTTGCCTCGACCTATAACTCCCTCCTGTAGAACACACCACAACTGACAGTCTCCCTCCAGAACAGCGGAAAAGTGCTGTAATTCCAACTACAGGTGTATCTGAGGTCAACAAAAGCCTCTTAGTTGATATTGCAGGATTCAAGGATGATTTCCTGCATCCACCAAGCCGTCTCCCTCAGTCAGCACAGCCACTTCTCATTTTATCATCTCCACATGAAGTGGCAGGCAAGGTGCCAAGCCAAGCAACCAGCAGAGATTAAACAGTCGTGGCACAGTTGGCTTCCCTCAAGCACACACGCCAGCAGCAGCTTTAAGGATGCTCCCCTGGTAAAGTTCCTAGCTGTGAGTAGCTGGTATTCAAGATAAGCTGCAGCATACAGAGATAAATTAAAACAGTATTGGTGCTAAGAACTGCCAGCTAACAACCTGGGAATTTAATTTATTAAAGCAGCAAAAGAAGGTGCCATTGTAGCCAAGTTGAAAAATCCTGAACTGACCTACAGGTCACAGTGAGCTGGATTTAAGAACACAGCAAACAATGTTCTCGTGTCACCTACATGGAAAATGGGGATTTGAAAAGCTTTGTCGTGGTTTGTCTCAAGAAGTCCTTGCACAGTTAGGATAGACAGCCAGGAATCATAAGATAAACAGCATTAATACCATTTCTCAAGGCAGAAAGGAAAACAAGAACAGTAACAAGAATAAATTTAGCTTGCATCACTACTGCTGTGAAACCAAAGGAACACAACACAAAACTCCAGGAAGCAGCATCACTATATTTGTGCACAGGAGCTATATCAGTGATGCTACATTCACATGGCTACATCTACAGAGCCAGCTGGGGTTTAAAAATGGTTTAAAAGCCATTCTGCAATTTCGTATTGCTTCAAAACCATTAAGATGACATAACTCCCCACCTGTCAGCAGAACATCTCTATCCACACACACAAACATTCTCCACCAGCAGCAGCTGCACCTCATGCCACTCACCACGCACAAGACAACTCTCCTTCAAACAAGAAGATGTGGTACTTTTTCAGATTAATTAAAGTATGCACAGAAGGACAAATAGAAAAGCTGACAGGAACTTGGTTTTTAAATACACTCACAGAAGATTGAAGAGTCAGCTCAAAAGGCACAGAGCAGACTCAGCTGTCAAGGACAAAAGCCACAGCAGTGACAAGGGTGTCCGCAAAGCAAATCTGCTACTCTCTCCTCAGAGCTGACATTTGTCACACATGCACTTACATGCATCCCCAATGAAATACCCACAGTATAAAATAGTATAAAATAGTATAAAATAGTATAAAATAGTATAAAATAGTATAAAATAGTATAAAATAGTATAAAATAGTATAAAATAGTATAAAATAGTATAAAATAGTATAAAATAGTATAAAATAGTATAAAATAGTATAAAATAGTATAAAATAGTATAAAATAGTATAAAATAGTATAAAAAATAGGGAGACCTCAGTCAGCTGCCCAAGCAATTCCCATCGCAAGTGAACAACCACCAGGGCTGCAAGCCACTCCCAGGCCAAACAGGTGCACCTTTGTAGGGACCTCCCATGGGCTGTCCCTTCCCCTAGGCCAGGAAGAAACTCTCACAAGGTTTGTTGGGGTTGCAGAGCTAATTTGATGACCAGTATGTCAAACGAAACCGGCTACATTTGGGAGATACCAACAGGTTTCAGTAACCTCATCAAAACCCACAGTGAAGATAAGAGGCACCTCACCCCAAATCCAAGAACGCCAGAAGCGTTTTCTTCCCTGTGCAGAAGGGCTGCTACAGGTCAAGTTGCACCGTTAGCAGAAAGCTCAGCTTAGCGGGACTGAGGGCCACAGACACTCCGAAGAAGCACAGGTACCGCCATCCCCACCGCTGTACTCGAAGTCTATCGGCACAGCCCCTCCAGCACGGCGCCGCTTCCCAGCGAAACGCCAGCACAGCGGGCTTCATAAAGGGTTGCACCCACCGCTTCCCGCCTCGTCCCGGTGCCCGTCACCGCGAACAGAAGGGGCTCGGTGCCTCGGCAGGCCCCCAGCTCAGAGAGACAACCCCGAGCCTGGCTACGGCAGCAGCGTGAGAGAGGCGGAACGGACACAGCACGTTAACCTCAGCACCCGCGCAGCACCGAGCCCGAGGTGCCGCCCCGCTCCCAGAGCAGCAGCGCCCTTACCGCGCAGCCTGCTGACAGGGCAGCGAGTCCACTGCCCCCTTACCGGCGGCCGGAAGTGACGTCATCTGACCAGCCCGGAGGGGCGGGGCGCTGTGGCGCACATTGACAGCGCCGGAAGTGCTGGTGTGCTGGCGGTTGCGGCCGGGGCGGCGGCATGGTGAGGCGGGCCGGGCTGGGTTGGGGGGCTGTTGGTCGTGGGGTTTGGTCTCTCTCACCGCGCCCGTGTCTCCTTGCAGGGAAAGCAAAAGAAGGCGCGGAAGTACGCGGTGATGAAGCGTATGATCAGCCTGCGCGACCAGCGCATGTGAGTGCGGTCCAGTGTTAGGCCGGCTCAGGCGGCGCCCCGCAGCTTGGCGGCCCGTTCGGTGGGGCGGGGTCCTGTCGGGTCTCGATGCCGCCCTGCTCTAGCGGTGGGTGTGCTTCCTTGCAGAAACGAGAAAGAACGGGCCAAGCCCCCCCCCAAGAAGAAGAAGGAAGATCCGAGTGCCATCAAGGAGCGGGAGGTGTAAGTGCTGCAGTGCCGGCCTCGTGGCAGGTGTCGGCCTTACACCCCTCCTTCGCTGTAGGATTTGGTGTGATGTCAGTCACAGTTAACCGATTTGTATTCTTCACTACAGCCCCCAGCACCCCTCGTGTTTGTTCTTCCAGTACAACACGCAGCTGGGGCCTCCTTACCACATCTTGGTAGATACCAACTTCATCAACTTCTCCATCAAGGCCAAGCTGGACCTTGTGCAGTCTATGATGGACTGCCTCTATGCCAAGTGTGAGTGTCTGCCTCACTTGAAGCTTCTGGAGCACACGGTCCCATGGTGTGCCCATGAAGCACCTATTTGGCTTCACCACGCTAGCTGAGGGTAACAGAAATAATTAATAAAATATGTACTATAGTCACAGAGCTCATTGGGGATGGTTTATGGTAGCCTTGGGACTATCTCTGTCTTCAGACAGACAGTGCTTTTAAATACTAATCTCAACAAAGTAAAGCATTGGTATTTAAAAAAATCTAAATTACCCATGGATTTGTCCAACTGCTGTTCAGTGGCTTTACATATCATCACTTTTTATCTTTAGCAGTTCTTAGAAGTTTAAAACTGCAGACAGTTGGTTACAGTTTCACGATAGATAACTTTATGAGCTATGCTGTTGAGGTTTGTAAAGAAATACAGATTTGTTCTAATACAGGCTTCTAATGCTGTCATTTTTGCATGTAGGTATTCCATGTATCACAGACTGTGTCATGGCTGAAATTGAGAAGCTAGGACAGAGGTATCGCGTGGCGTTAAGGTATGTGCAGGGTGTTCTTCTCTGCTTCTGGAACTTCATATTTTAATATAAAGAAGTGAAATAAATTTGCTATGGCAGTGCTCTTGTAAAAATGGATTTTAGGTCTTGAACTTAGTTTTATTTCTCTGGCTTCCTGAATTCAGTTCTGAGTTCAGTTTTGGATCACTTTTAAAACCTATATACTACGTACAATATTGAGCTATAAATCTTTCTTTTTTTTTTTCCCATGACTTTCTCAATAACGTTTTCTTTTTTTTTTTTCCTGTAAATATTTTGTTTTTTAATTGTAGAAATTTACAAAAGTAAAGAGAGAAAATACCCAGGTCTTTTGGAATCTACCACTTAATGCCTCATGTTATTGTTGTGGCAGTAGGTAGCATGTACTGGTAATGTAGAGCTGTGTTGACATGTAATCTTTACAAAACAAGTCTAATGTGGTTTGTGCTCTCAAAGTTTACTGTTCAGATGTATTATTCTTTACCCTTTATTTTGAACTGTTGAATTGTAAAATATCTGAGTGCAGCTCCTAAATACCTTTGAAGTTCCCCTTCAGAAGGGAAGTGTTCCTATAAGCATGGTACAAAAGATTAGTGGCAAGTTCTAGAATTTCTTCTAGTACTTGATGTGTTGTTTCAAATGATTTTCTCTGCTAGCCAAGAACTTAATGTTGCAGAGAGGTTGTAAAACAATTTAAAAGACCTATGAAATACTTAATCAGGCAAATTGCATTACATTACTTGTTTGCTCATCATTTCAATTTACTGGAATGTACCATTTGCTCAGTGCTTTAAGCTCTTGTTTAGAGGATAATATGCTGCATATCATAGAAAAGAGTGTCTCTGTTCCTCCATGCTATATTACTATACACTTCTGGTCTGATCGCTGTGATGCTGCATGTACATTTCCCCACAGAATTGCTAAGGACCCTCGGTTTGAACGTTTGCCATGTATGCATAAAGGAACCTATGCAGATGACTGTTTGGTACAGAGAGTCACTCAGGTATTTACCCATACTATGGTAACACACTCAAAATTCCCGAACCCTGCTAATTACTGATTACTTAAGTTTCCAGCAAATTACCTGTAAAATCTTATAAAGAGACATTTTCAATACTTAGGACAAGTTTATTTGGAGGGAAGGATATAGTCTTCCCCGAGCACTCTTGTACAAGACAGCATCAAAAAGCATCTAGGATGGGAAAGCTGCTTGTAAAAAGTGGACAGCGTTTGGATGTTTTTTGGAATCTGTTTTGATGAGCAGAATGACATAACTAATCTGTTATGGAATTCTCTACAAGTCTTAGAAATGCCTCACTAATGACAGCTAACCCTCTCCTCTTAAACGAGCTAATTGAATTGAGGCTTTTGCATTAGTGTTTACTCAGGCTTGCCTCTTTTTTTTTCAGCACAAATGTTATATAGTAGCCACAGTGGATAAAGAGCTCAAGCGGAGAATACGAAAAATTCCAGGAGTGCCTATAATGTATATTTCCAGGCACAGGTAAGGGACTTCTGACAGAAAGGAATGCTGCCAGGCAGAATCATTGTCTACCATGGACTCTATTCCAGTGCACTTCTCCACTGCCTTGTTTGTAGTGCAAGTTGTAGTAAAGTGCCTAGTGTTTGCACAAAAGTGAAAGTATAGCTGCTTCTGGGATAGAGACTTGTTGCAGACCTGCTTTTATTGCAGTTCACAAATTCAGTTGCTTTTACCTGGAAAACTTTTAAGGCTAGCGTTTCCATAGATACATTTTGCATAGCAGCAGGAGGCAGAGGTGTTCTACAGATTCTTAAGGAAAAGTTCCTGTTCTGTGTTCTATTTGAAATTTTGTATACCCTCAACTTAAAAACTGAAATTGCTTCTTAGCTAAAAGCTAAACCAACTGGGCAGTATGTTAGTGAAGCAGTTTCAAAGCAATAGATCTATACAGTAGGACCAGTGATATGTTGTAACAACACTTGCTTGAATTTGTTTCCAGAGTATCCATTTGTCATCCAGTGTTTTAATAGTCATTCTACATCATCTACAACTCAGAACTTCTGTCTTGCGTAGAACCTACGTTAAATCCTTTCAAAGTGTGGTAGATATGCTTGGTAGCATGGTAGGGAAAGAAAAGAGAACATGGAGAGAAAAGGGCCAAAGTCTTCAAGTGTGATGGGAGGGACACTGGGAGGCAGGTATACTACCAGTGGATACCAAGTCTACTAAAATGCAGACAGAAGCATGCTCAAAATGAGGAAGTTAATTGCTATAAATACATAGTTTTAATTGATATTTAAGTAGAAGGTGGCATAGAATATTTCCCTCAAAACCTCTTTGCCCCTTCTCATTTTGTTCTTGAATCACAAGTTGAATGAACAGGATGTTATTCTCCATGGTGGTTCTGTTCCTAAATCCTAAGCCAGTTCTTACAAAAATGTTTTTTTCTTCCTTGGAGTTGATGATTTCTTGATGCTTGAACTCTGAGGGGCTGAGGTAACCATATGAAGTCATTTTAGTTTTCTCAGTGGTAGTATTTTTCTCCCTGAAGTTCTGAGCTGCAGATAGAAATGCAGCAAAGGTGTTTGCTGTTCAGTCTTTCTGTAAGCTTGTTTCCTCACTAAGAGGGGAACAATACGGAGTAAGTTGTCTTAATAGGTTTTCCTTCTCTTTTGCAGATACAATATTGAAAGGATGCCGGATGATTATGGAGCTCCTAGGTTCTAACCTGTCCAATCAAGCCATGAATGTCTCTATGACAGCATAAGGGTCCTTCCTGTTTCCTGCCCTTCTGTTTTCCTTCTTGCTGGAACCCTGTTTGTAGGATATTGGACTGACTTCACAGCCTTGATCTTCTAGGAAAGAAGACTTTGTGCAAGAGTCTGTTTTTATTTGTCCTTTTTCTGACTGCACCTGATAATCCTATTGCTTGGAGAAGGATATCAGAACAAGAGGACTCTATGGTCAAGAATATGCCAAACTACCTCTTTGTTTTCACATTGTGATCATTGGAAAGGGTTTCACCATTCTGAATTAACTATTGGTGGTAGTCCAACTATGACTGAGAGGGGAACCACTGAGGTATTAGAAGGTTCTTATCCCTGCATCTGCAGAAGGATGGGTATTCCTTTGGTGAACTATGAACTGCTTCACATCTACCCCAGAAGGAATGCTGGGGGAAAGCTATTAAGTCTGCATCAGTAGCCTTCTCTGGACCCGCAGTCTGGTAGATTTTAACTGGGAATTGACGGGCTTTTATTCAACTTTATCTCAATATAGCAAATAAAATCAAGCTGTGTCCTTCTCCCTAAACTGAGTGCATCCCTGTACATTGACCAAATTTTCCCTTGTTTTTGTAGGTGCTTAGTGCATACTTAATATTTCTTTTTATCAGTGCACCTTGTATTTAAGATATGATGGTATCATCTCACAGTCTGTTTCGACTGGGTCAGCCAGCAGCCCAGCCCTTTTGCTTAAACACAGAGAGATGTTGGCATTGCTGGGTCTGGGATAGACCTCTCACTCTTGTGTCATACTTAAATGCTTTAAAGTCTCATGTAATGAAAGAGGACGGTACTGCTGTGTCGAGGAAAGTGTCAAACTGAAAGCTACTGGTTTGGGCTGGGACCAGAGTAGATGGGGAGAAGTAAGTGCAAGTCTCACAGAGAGCAGCAGCATTGGCAGTAACATGGGAAGGAAGCACTCAGAGCAAGGGGAAAGAAATGTTTAAGTGCATGGAGAAAGGCAGTGGAAAAAATAATAATCTTAAGCTGTACTGGTTCTGTCCTCATGAAAGTGCTCTGCATTCACATATCTTCTCCATTAGTCTTTCATTTTTAGTTTGCTCTCCTGATCTCTGTTCCTCTGTGGTGGTGAGAACTTTTAAAATAGAGGCAGGAGAAAAGTTGAGAGTCACTGAGTCCCACATGCTGTAGCACGCCTCCTGGCCAAAATATTGGAGTTGGGGTACAGAGAAAAGGGGAAAATTGATATTCTTGGTATAACTAAGAAGACGACTAAACTTTAATAGACTTTATATCTTGCAATACCCTACACTAGTGCAATCTACAGAGAATAGCTGAATGCACATCTCTATAGGCAGGCAGCACACAGTGAAGGTAATAGCTCTCCTCTGCTAATAATTTCTTGTCCTTGAGAAATGCCACAACATGCTAATAACCATCCTGCTAGCACCTGCCTTTACAGATGTTGCAGGAAACTTTGGGAACACATCAGACTTTCCTTCCTTGCTTTCTGCAAGCTCAGCTACTTATTGTATCCCTAAAATAGTACCATACTATCAGTTCCCCACCTCCAGACAGGAAGAAGGTAACCAACCAGCCTGAAGTTTTACACTATTAAATTGTACATTTCAAAAATAATTTCCTTCATTTCCTTTTTTTCCTTCATTTCCTTTTTTCATTTGAAGTCACTTTTTTAAGCTAGAAGTATTGCCATGAACACTTGAAGGCCACATACGGTCAAACACATAGACTGAGAAACAGTTATAGGACTAGATCTGCTTACTAGATTTTCAAAATAATCCTAATTCTAAAAGACTTCAAGTACAAAGGTAACCAGAATTTTCCCTATGCAGATAACTTGAGTTAACCTAAACTGCACGAGACTGGAGGAGAGATAAGTTGTTGCTTGTGGTTAATGTGACAGAAGTCTCTGGTGCTGAAGAAGTCAAAGGCACAGCAACCTGGTGCACTTGTGGAATGTCTTGACAGCCAGCAGAATGCTTACTGGATGTACTTCAGGAAAATAAGTTACTTGAACTTCTGGTAGGAATCCAAGCGACTATTTGTATTAACAAGAAAATTTCAGGAGTAAGCAGAACCTGAGAAAAGCATAATGGAATTGCTAAAGAAGTGTAAGAGGGTTGGAGGATGAGTAACAGAAAGTTTGGGCAGTATGTAAGCCCATTAACAAAGTTTTTTGTAAATTGAATACAATCAGCAAATCTTAAGGATTGATGCAAAGAGCCTGATAAGAAGAGGAATTTGGGACAGGTAAGGACAACTTGAGTGATCTATCACCTGCAGTGCCAGGGAACTTGTGTGACAGACACTTGGTTCAGAGACCATTTACTCCATGTGAACTATGGCATCTTAACCTCAGATCCAACTTGTAAGTATGGAAGACAGGTTTTCAAATCTTCATGCATAAACCACCCAAAGAGCTTGGGGATATGTTAAGCACTGGATTTGGAGGAGGGGGGTTAGGAGGTCATATTCACTAAGAGAAATCAAATAAAAAAGCACCATACACAGAAAGGGATCAATAACCACCTCTAGACAAAATGAAAGGATAGTAGAGTTGTGCGTTAGGGTGGTTTTCCCAAAGGTAACTGAGTTCGAACCTTGTTGGAAGCTCCTCTCGTTGTTTCACATCTGCACGACGTGTCATTTCAACACAAAGCCCAGCTTTTCCATTTAAGAGAACAAAGTTTTTTCCTGACCTTCCTCCTTCCTGGAAGGCTTCGGACTCCTCAACTCCTGTGCTTTCCTGCTGGGGGGAGGTATTCAGTTCTCCAGCCATGAACTAGAGGTAGAACATTAGGACAGGGGGTCGAGTTACAGAGACCTAGCTGGGAGGAGGGGGGGGAAACCCGGCGCAGCTCGGCCGCCTAACCACCCGCCACACATAATGGAGCCCCACTGCCGTAGTCCTCCGCCCTCGGAGCGACTAGGGGTGGGCGGAAGTGCGTGCGCGGCGCTCTGCCCTCCCTTCCTCCCCTCTCTACGTGCCCCGCAGGCGACGCGGTGCCCTCTCCGTAGTCACGTGACCGCCCTCCAGGAGGCGCCTCCCGACGCTCTAGCTCCGCGCTCGCGCCGCTCTATCGCCCGAGAGGGCGGAGCGCCGTCCCGCGCAGGCGCCGTGGGCCGTCCGCGCCGCCGCCGCCGCGGCCTGTGGAAGCGCCGCGCTCCGCTCCGGCCGCCC
>VXAB01003469.1:143251-197057 GCA_013399175.1 Odontophorus gujanensis
CCGCCCGCAGGCCTCGCAGCCGCCGCCCGCCTTCTCCGAGCCGCCCCCCTCCTACCTGGAGCCCCCTCCGGGCGGCTCCGCGCCTCCCTTCCTGCCGCCCCCCGCGCAGCCCTACCTGCCCCCTCCGCAGCCCTACCTACTGCCTGCGCAGGCCTCTCCATCGCAGCCCGCTCCGCCCGGCCCCGCCGCCAAAGCCGCCCAGCCCCGCTTCACCCCTCCGCCCACCTCCCTGCCCGAAGGGGGTACGGAGGGCGGCACGGAGCAGCGCGGCACCCCGCAGCCCGACCCGGCCACCATGACGCCCCAGGTAAGGGCACCGTCCGGCTCCTGCAAGGTGCAGCGGTATCGCGCGCACCTGTGGCGTGCATCGTGTGATTTCTTCAATCCCATCTGGGACCGTATGTCAGCCGGTCGATCTGGTCAGTGCGGGGCTGTGACTGATCCTGTCAGCTGCGTCTAAAGCTCCACGAGTCTGCCTGCTGTGGTACCCCGTTCCCTTTCTGGATATATACTTTCCACTGTATGGGTTTGATCTTCCACAATAAGATGGTATGGAGCTTCTCAGGGAAATTCTCTGAAATAGTTTTGATGCATGGCCTTTATGGCTAACCGTGCGATTTTACATGTGCAGTAGGGTTGAAATGACTGCCAAACGTTCGTCGGAGTGTGAGCACATCAGTGCAGCTCTGTATGCATGAAGTTGGGGACAGTGCAGTTGGTGGAAGTGTGGACAGAGGTGTGCGGAGCCCCCAGCTGTGTGTGCAGCATGCTTGGCCTCACTGGGGCTTCTGCATCACTTTTGGTCCGCTCATATCAATCTAGCTGCAAGACTGAAGCATAAATACTCTTAAGAGTGAATGGATTTTATTTAAGCTCAAAATACACAGGTTTTTGGCCAGTTGTTCTTTGGATTCCAATTTGAAGCAGGGTTTGTAGAAATCTTGGTGTATCAGACAGAAGTCACTGAGATTAACTTTGTTAGTCGTTGAGCCATCTTTGTATCCGTTAGAATTCCATACCTGTGCAGAGATAGTGATGGAAATGTATTGGTTTTATATTTGTACCATACAGTTAATCCCTGCCTAGCAGAGGAGTGCTTTTAGTTCACAGGTGTAATGTTACAAAGATTATGGATGGTGTTAGTTAATTTCTTGCAGATACCAGTGGGGCTCATGTTTGATACCGAAACCTTGACGAGCCAGATGTTGAAAATGAATAGTGTTGAAGGTGCTGCTGAATTCTTAAATTGAGATAGAGCGGTGAAGTAATTTGTCCCCCATTATGTATCCAGAAGTGTCGTAAATGTTAGGAGGAGAGAAAACCAGATTACTGATAATTTTGGGTCTTTGTCAGCATAGCTTTACAGCCATTGCAGCATGCAGAGAACCGGGTACATTGAAATCCCTTTGTGATGTGGGCTTATGTTCCTCAGAGCCATGCTTCTGGTGGCGTGTTGTGGTCATGTTTGTTGTGGTGCTGATTTCAGCCTCTGTAATGCAATAGGTGTAGTCTCTTGGTCAGTTGAAGATGGAGTAAGTGCTTAAATGACGAACTTGCGATCAGGACTCTTCTACATTACATCAGTGCTTCTGTTTTGTTCAGGAGCTACGGGAACCCGTGTTTTCACTTTTCTCTCACTTCTGTTCGAACCTGCAGGGCATGTATTTCTGAAACTCATCTGCTCTGAAAACTATGAGACTGGATACATTGCTGTGTGTGAATTTCCTTATGTGAATCACTGGTCATACCATGATTTTCAGCCCTTTATCCAATTGTTTGAGGAGGAGGGAGGTTGTGGAACTCTGGATGAAGAGAATTCCATGACGGTGGGACAGTGGTCATTCCTCCAGAAGCACAGCATCCAGCACTGTCGTTCTAAGTCACTTTATAATGGTGTTTGAGAGGGATAAATGTAATCATCTTTTGTGTAACTGTATAGCCTGCTCTTCCCTGGCGCTGAAACTTACTGACCTCATCTCCAAGTAGCAGCCTTTACAGAAGTATTTTGAAAAAATGCATTGTGTCAGCTAGGCTGTTAGCAATGGAAACTTGCAGTCCCATTCTGAGTGTCAGGTGAGCTCTCCAAGGAAGATGTGTTCTGTAAAGAGCTGCCTGCCACCAGCTAAGTCTGTGTCCTACTGGGCTGATTGATGCCTGGCATCCCTTTATTGGAAAAGGGAGAGAGCCGCTGGTTCCTGATTGGGTCTCTAATATGCACAGTCCTGTGAGTGTTGAGATACTCCTCTTTAGTCTGTTATTCTTTACATAGTGGCATCTCACAGTGCTTTGAAGCTGCCGTCATGTATTGGCAGTACTCTGATTGTAGCCTGAAGTATTTAAAACTGAAAGCTGAATCACGTCTTAGGTGGTGAATTATTTGAATGGAGCCAAATCTTGCTACCCTTTCAGCTGTTGAATGTTAAATGTAGAATGACAACATGATTTGGGTTGGAAGGGACCTCTAAATATCCCCTTTAAACCCCCCTACCATAAGTAGGGACACCTTCCACTAGATCAGGCTACCCAGGGCACCATCCAACCTGGCCTACAACATCTTCATGTCTCTGGGCAGCCTCTGCCAGGGCCGCACAACCCTCTGAGGAAAGAATTTGATTTTCCCCTGATAGCTAATATAAGTGCCCCTTCTTCTTGTTTAAAGCCATTCCCCCCCCTGTCCTGTCACTGCACACCGTGATGAAAAGTCCATCTCCTGCTCTCTTGTAGGTCCTTTTCAGGTGCTGGGAGGAACTGAGTATTATCAGAATTCAGTTTATAAGTAATCTTCACTGACTTTTTGGTTTGTTTTTTTTTCTTCTCCCAACTTTCATTCAAATATTTCTACCACAATTACTCTACCCTCATTTTCATACTACTTGTATGTGTTCTCTGTTCACACTCATCATCCTTTTTGAACATTTTATCCTTTTTACTGCTCCCCTGGTCGTATTTGTTGTCTTCCTTTTTCCCTTCAGTTAGTCTCTTAGTAAGTACACATATTTGCTAGGAATAAAAAGCAGTAAAATTAGTGAGCATGGCACTTACCACATGCCTCCAGTACTTGGTCATTTTTTCTGCTTTTTATTTTTGTTTTCCTTAATTGAAGTCTCTTTGGAGTGAGTGGGAAATAAATCCTTTTGTGTCTTCTGTGCCTCACAAAGCGGTATCTGAATTTTGATTAAATCTTTTTTACCTTCACTGCAAAACTGTTGATAATGAAGTGAGCTTTTTCTCAAAGCAAATATATACATTTTTATAGAACATGTTTCTTCTGCATGATTTTTAGTGACTACTGTGAATTCATATTCGTGATTTTTTTCCTCTGAAAGCCATTTGTCTTAGAAAATTTCTGTTTATTGTAGGAACAGCAG
The DNA here is from genome assembly GCA_013399175.1 of Odontophorus gujanensis. Lineage (NCBI taxonomy): Eukaryota > Metazoa > Chordata > Aves > Galliformes > Odontophoridae > Odontophorus > Odontophorus gujanensis. The sequence goes on from VXAB01003469.1 coordinate 146,620, forward strand.
CAATACTGGTACCAGCAGCACTTGCTTAGCCTACAGCAAAGAGCAAAAGCCCATGCTCAGGGACAGCAGCAAACGAAAGGCCCAGGAGTAGGGAAGGATTCATCAGAACAGAGAGCGAAGTCTGAAGAAGGGAAAATGAGTGCTTCAACTCCACAGTCTGAACCTCCTCCACTTAATGAACACCTGCCTCCTGCATCTAAAGAAGATGAGTCTTCTCTTACATCCACTGAAACTCAGGTAGGCTTTGCAGAGAGGTGCTGCTCAGTGTGTTGTGCTAGATGGGATAAAACCCAGGAAAATATTGCCATCATATTCTCATATACTTTGTAACAATATATATGGTAAAATGATGTTAAAAGAATATTTGTTAAGGCTGCACCAGTACATTAAAAAAATACATTCCTCACATTTAGACTTACACACACACAAGTGCGCCAAGCTTGACTCACTTGCACCTTCTCCAGTACTGTCATCTTTGTCTGTGAGAAACTCATTGTGACACTGAGCACAAAATCAAGTACTCTCTAAATGTGGAATGCTGTGCTTAGGATGCTGTTGTTCAGTACTTCTCTTGCTGGTTTTCAGTTCTGGCTCTGTGTGTTATAGTTTGTCTGGAAGCCAAGAACTTTGTACAGAGTATTTTGTATTTTGTCAGAGTGCTTAGTGAAGTTACTATGTAATGGATGGAGGTCATTATTTCAATGTTTGAGCAGATTACTGTAGTGCAGTAGGCTCTGCTTTAACTTATGATGTGTATGTTCCCACCAAGCAGCAAAATTATGCACTTGGAAGTACTTTGTTTTATCATGAAAATGCACAGTTGTCTCACTGCATTTACTATGAGTAGCACAGAGCAGATCTGCGTTAATCTCTTACCTGCTGTTAGTTTCTGTATGTACAAAAACCCTAATCCCCATCTGCTTAACCTTTAGATCAGACTACGCAGGAATGAAGGAGATAAAAATCAGAACACTGAAATACGGAGTGATAAGATAATGAAAGCTGAAAAGATTCTTGTAAACTGGGTAGCAAACAAGTGTTTTTCTCTTCTGATAAAAGCGGCCTTCCTTTATTTATAGTATTTGCCTGTTTCTCTAGCTTAATATTGATCCTCCTGATGACCCCGAGGAAGATTTGAGATTGCAGCAGTTGCAAGCAGCAGCAGCTCAATGGCAGCAGCATCCCCAGCACCGAGTTGGATTTCAGTACCAGAGAATAATGCAGAAGCACGCCCAGCTGCAGCAGATAGTACAGCAGTATCAACAAATCATGCAGCAGCCTCCACATCTACAGGTGAAACATTCAGGAGATGGTATTTGATATATTTCATGGGTGACCTAACACTCACAGTCTGCTGAAAAAATGAATAGTTTAATAATTTCTCATGGTTGGCTTATCTGTCAAACTGCTTTTTCTGCATGGACGGAAGTCTGTATCCCTGTTTCCTATTATCACTCAACTTCAGAATGAAAAAAATAGCCTGAGAAGTGACGACAAATCTTTAGTAGGATGGCAAAAATAAGAATTTACACTTGTAAGATTTTCAGGCATATCTGAGTGATACAGGAGCAGAGTTGAATACCATACAGATCTTACTCAGCTTTTAACATTTTCCTGCTGTAGAAGTCATTCAGGAGAAAGTGAGCAGGTGATTCTGTGAAGTAATTTGGTAGCTGCTCTTTTTTGTAATTCTGAGAAATGTACAGTGATGAAGTAAAAGTCTTAATAACAAATTTGGATAATTATATCACTGTTGAAACCTTTAAGCTTTTAAGTAGATGTTAATTGCTGTATTAGTTGAACCAACTTTTTCTGAATTGGAAGAATTTGTACGTTAAGCTTTTATTTGTAGCTTTAAAAAAATCTGGAAGCATAACCCCCAGAACAATAGAAAAGATCAAGGCCATCAATATTAGCACCTGAGGAAAAACTAACTTCACTGTGCAAATTATGTCATCTGGCAAAGGTTTAAAGAAAACTGCTTGCAGCTGAAGCAACTCTGTGCAGGTTACTAGATTTAGAAACTGAAGCCTTGAGAAGGTAGTCATGTACTGCGTATAGTGGAAGTGTGAAGATTGATTTGGGCTTTTGTAGCTGTAGTTAGCATTAAGTAATATCACAGCTTGGAGGCCTTTGGTTATAGCTTTCTTCAGCTTTCCTGCATAAAACAGTATAGCCTTTTTATACATAAACGTTTGACCTCCAGTGATACATTTTGTAAATTGATGTTAGATGTCAGAGTTTGCTTTTGTTTGGATGTTGTTCTTCCTCAAGTGTATGCACAAGTCAGAAGCTGTGGTAGGAGGAGTGATGCTAAAATGCGTGGCTCTCGTGGTAACTCAAAAGGTATTTTGAAGTTATTCCTGTATTCTCATTGTAGACAATGTCAGTGGAGATGCAACTGCGACATTATGAAACACAGCAAAAACAGTTCCAGCAGCTTCATAAAGACTGGGAGCGATCGATGAACCAACAGTGGCAGCATCAGCTTCAAACCTATCCTCATAAAGACCAACTTCAGGAGTATGAAAAACAGTGGAAAGCATGGGATGAACAGATGAAGGTCACTCAGTCCCATCTGCAGGAGAAAGTGAACTCGCTCCAAAATTTGAAGAACCAGTATCCTGCAAATGTATCACTTCCACCTCCATTTGTTCCGTATTCCCAGTCTGCTCAGGGTGGCATTCCTGTTATGCCTCCAACTTTGCCTTCAACTACACCTCCACTGGTTCCCCCACCTCTGTCTTCTGTATCTCAGTTATCCAATTCCTCTGTCCCTTCAGGATCCAGTTCTCAAAGCAGTCAATCTACTGAAACACCAAGGCCAGCTCTGCTTCCTACTCCTGGTACCTATGCATCAAAAATGTCTACTTCACCTGTGTATTCGGCTTACCATTCTCAAGGAAGTTCATCCTTCAGCTCTTCAGACCACGGGAAGTCTCAAGTTCACCATAATAAACAGACTGAGCAAGGGTGTGGAGAGCTGAAAACCCCTTCTGCATTGTCTTCAACGTACACACCTACCATGCAGGATAAACCAGTGAGATCAGGTGGATTGCTTCCAGATCCTCCCAGATCAGCACGTTTTGAAGGCCCCAGAGGTCCTCGGTAAGGATAACTTTTTGATTTGTACACATTTGATGCTAAGTGTATTTTGGTGATGTATTAAGAAATGAAACCTCATTCTCAAATTTTCCTGAGGTCACGTGAGTTGTGTTTGACGGAGATTTTGTTCTTAATGTATGTACATTATGGCCTGGTATATGGCCTATGGTATTTATCTGATTAAAGCAAAGATGAGTAAATGCAGTTCACCTAATCATTACCTAAAGCAGAACACTTTTTTTTTTTTTTTTCCTCTAGTATAATGCTTTGGCATGCTGCTTCCTTTTAATTCTCAGAGACATTCCTTCTGTGAGAATAGGAAAGAGGCTGTAAATACTTCATGCGTCTTTGCAGTGTTTAGCTTAAAGATGATAACTCACATTTGAAAGAATGACACTTTATGAAAGGCCATATAAATTTCCAGCATTTCATGTGTGGTACTTGGAACATAACTTAGGAATATCTATAGCAGAAGTGTTAGAGGGATTGTTTTTAAATCATTGCTATAAATAATAGCACTTTAATGTGCACATTCTGAAAGGGATTCAGGAAACTGTTCAGATATCTATTCAGTTGAATGCACTACAGCTGAATATAGTAGCTTGCTACTAGAAATTCAGTTTTGAAAAGAGTAACAATTAGTCCTTGTAGTCTAAATTCATTGATTGCAGGAAGAAATGAAAAATCTAGGAGTGCTTCACCTGTCCTTTTTCTTTAACTTCTCTTAGTGCAAGAGAGTTCTGTAGGAACATCATTTTTCTATTTGCTGCACTTTCCAGAATGGCTGCCTGATAAGAGAGTGGTGGTCTTTGTCTTGCACGCAAATCAGTGTTTTTCCACACAAGTACCATTACTTAGCATTCAAACAATTATAAATGAGAAAGAAGAAAAGAAATAAAGATTTGAGCCTTTGCCTAGCACTAGGATTCTCTAGGTTTTGTGTGACATCTGATAGTTTTGATTTTGAAGGTAACTGTCTTTATCAAGGTAGAGTTTTATTGAAACTTAAATCTGAATTTGGTCAAGTAGGTGCTGCCTTACTCTAAAAGTGAGTGTTCTGTGTCTTTTATGTTGTTTCATATCTGCTATGTGCTTTGACCTAAGGTCTTGGTTTTGAACTGTTTTCTTTCCGTAACTGACATGATATCAGTTTGCAGAAACGTCTGTTCTATCTGGCTGTTAGTTCAAGTCTGGTTGATGTGATGCTTACTGAATTAAAAAACCAAACAACAAAAAAATCAACAATTTATTCCATTAAATTGTTTCTATCCTTGCATAGTCTACTAGGTTTTTATGGTTGTATCATCATGTTCATTTGCATTGTCTTTGCTTTTGGAGTCATTCATGTATCCTAACTTGTGGAGTATTAGCAACGTAAGTTATTTTTTTGTAGCTTTCAGTAATTCTCTATCTCCCCATGGGTTTTAAAAAGAACAAGTGGTCTGGGGATCAGAAATCCAATTCTTGGTTGTACAGTTAGGCACAGACTGTTTTATAATTTGCTAGCGCAAATCATTTTTTACATGTTCATTGGTTGAGAGCTCAGTATTGTGTTAGATTAGCAAGATTAGATTAGCTAGATTTTTCTGTATGCCATTCATCACCATAGTTAAGTAAGCTTGTTACATAGTATTAAAGCAAAAGCTCAACAAGACCTATTGGTTTCAACAAAACTGGAAAACTAAAACTTTTCTCAATTAAGTTTGGAAGGTTTGTGGGGTTTTTTTGTTTGTTTGTTTGTTTTCCTTTTTTTAAGTCACATTTAAATCCTGAGATACTTAAGTTTCCTTTTTAGGGTCTGCAGCTGGTTTAAATTTCTTCATCATACAGTGTTGAAATGGAGATTTCTCCATGCTATTGGTTCAAATGGATTTGGTTCTAAGGCACACTGAAGTACATCAGTTAATTATGGAGGTGTTAAATCTTTTTTTTTTTTTTAGAGTTCAGTTTGACATATTCATTTGAGTAAAATTGCCTTTATTTCATGTACAGATTTGATGGACCTCGAGGAAGAGGATATGACAAATTTGAAGGCTCAAGACCAAGAGGGCCCCGTTTTGACTCGCAGCGCTCAGAAGGACACAGGTCACGTTTTGACCGACAGAATACTGATGGACAACATACGAGTAGATGGGGCAATATCCCACGTGGACCAGCAGGACAATTTTATACTTCCCAAAATACATCACATGCGCACGGTTCTCGGCCTGGTGGTCCACGGTGGAGGGGGCCTAGGCCTCATTTAGGACAGCAGCAGTCACAAACAGACTCAAGATCAGAAAACAAAGAGCCTTTTACAGACGTAGCTGGCAATCAGCAGCAGACTGTAAGTGGAAAGCAATCTCCTCCTGATGTGAAGAGTACCAGTTCTGTTGAGCCAAATGAAGACCTGGCAAATGCTCAACAGGAACCATCCAAAGCTGAAGTCAAAGAAACCACTTCAGACCCTCCTAAAAAATGGACATGGAGCTCACATGATCCTAATGAGAAAGTAGAAGAGTCCAAAGCAAGTGCTTCACCTACTCCGAACCAGAATTCAGCATCCCTTTCTAGTAACTCTGTGGCTTTGCAGTCAGGTGTTGCAAGGACAGGAGGTGCAGTAACCCCTGTAACAGGAAATGAGGATCTGGATTCCACAGACAGTCAGTTGCTTGATTCTGATAGTACTCAGGGTCTATCTGGGCCAGAAGACAGAGGGAAAGGGTCTTTTATGCATGAAGATAGAGGCAAGGGGCATATGAACAGAGGAAGAGGACAGGGCAGAGGGCAGGGAGATGGCCGTGGCTGGGGAATGGGCCGTGGCCGAGGCATGGGCAGGATGGATGGTGGCCGAGGCATGGGCAGGATGGATGGTGGCCGGGGAATGGGCAGGATGGATGGTGGCTGGGGAATGGGCAGGATGGACGATGGCCATGGCTGGGGAATGGGCAGGATGGATGATGGCCGTGGCAGAGGATACGTGTACAGAGGCAGAGGGCAGGGGAGGCAGGCATCCATCCGTGGCAGGGGGATGTTCAGGAGAGCAGGCAGCAGGGAGAGGATGCCAGATGGGCGGTCAGGCAGCAGGGAGAGGATGCCAGATGGGCGGTCAGGTAGCCGAGAAAGGATGATGGGTGGCCAATCTGATAGCCGGGAGAGGATGATGTCTAGCCGAGACAGAGAGCTAGCTGGGCGGCCAGGCAGCCGGGACAGGGGGCAGCGGGCAGGCAGCCGGGAGAGAGGCCCTGTCAGGCGGGCAGGCAGCCGGGAGAGGGAGCCTATGCGGAGGGCAGGCAGCAGGGAAAGAGTCCCGGTCAGGCGGGCAGGCAGCAGGGAGGGGGTCCCTGTCAGGAGGGCAGGTAGTCGTGAGAGAGGTCCTGTCAGGAGGGCGGGTAGTCGTGAGAGAGGTCCTGTCAGGAGGGCAGATAGCCGGGAGAGGGAAGCAGGAGGCAATATGGATAAACCAAGTCACCTAGGAGAAGACCCTGACAATATGCCTCCTTACCATCGGGATGAGACGCTCAGGGGTTCTTGGAGTCATGAAGATGAGAGAATGCATGAGGAATTTCCTTTGGATAGTAGAGATGACCCTTCAATGGAGCACGAGCATATGGGTGACTGGGAAAGAGAACGATACTGGAGAGATCACAACTCAGATTATCAGGATGATTCTGTAGATCCGTATGATAGAGATGACAGACTGCCGTCTCACCATTCAATGCCTCCATTATCTCCACTACCACCACTACCTCATTTATCATCTGATCACGACAGACGAGATTCATGGTGGGATGACTGGAAAAGGCCAAGGGAGAGGGAACTAGAGAGAGATCTAGATAGGACTGGGAGATCCTCAGACATTTATGATCAAGATTTGGACAGAGAATGGGATAATAGAGACTGGGACATGAGGCCTATGGATGACAGAGAAATGGGGAATCGTGACTTGGATATTCCCCCTCTACCACCACTACCACCCCTTCCACCTCTGGACAGATATCGTGAAGACAGGTGGAGAGATGATAGGAATAGAGATCATTATGACAGAGACCTCCGAGACAGGGGTGATCTGAGAATTCGAGAGTATCCAGAGAGATATGACACGTGGCGGGAGAAACAAGACTTCGTTCCTGAAAGGAATGATTGGGAGAGGGAACGGTTGTCAGATAGGTGGTATCCAGATGATGGAGACAGAGTACGTTCTTTAGATGGTCAGCTGGATTCATCCCTTCTTCCACCTTCACATTCCTCCGATATGCTGGGAACAGATTCCAACCTGGACTCAGAACAGTCCTTGGGGGGAGTGATGGTCCTGAGCCAAAGACAGCATGAAATAATTTTGAAAGCTGCCCAGGAACTCAAAATGCTTCGGTGAGTTGCCTGATTCTGTCACATCTGGGGGGAAAAGTAAGTAGATGTTAAGGGTTTTTTTTAAATCAATTTTCATACTATTACATGGGCTCTAGAACGTTGAACTTCTGAGCTGGTATACTTAATTGTATGGTATTGAGTGGGAGATGTTAATTTCCCTTTGGACATCTTCATGATAAATGTTTCTTGTCATGCATTAGTATGTACTGATGAGTTGACTTGTATTTCTGACCTATCTTGCTTTTTTTTTTTTTCTTTCCAATGCAAATTAAATATTCTATGTTTGCCAAGAAGTAGCTAAACATTGATGACCGTAGATTTCTTAGGCATTGTGAATTCACATCTAGTTTCAGCTGTTAAACAGACAAGTCAATCATACTGTAGCTTTAACCAGTCAAATGGACAGATTGGATGTGGGTGAAGTTTTCAAAATCTTGGATCAGCGATGGTTTGCCTCTGAGATTGAGTTTTTGGTGATTTTTATCATTTTTGTTTTGTTTTTCAACTGTCAACTTCCTTCTCTCATCCTGCCTTTTTCAAGAGCATAAAATATACATTTATAAGTATTCTCTCTTTTTATTTTGCTTTGCATATAAGAAGTATTAATTTTAAAGCTGGGTTCCTGTGTTGAGGGAGTGCACTTTGTGCGTTTCTGGAACTAATGTCTAACAAGCCTTGTTCGACATCAGTCTGTTTCCAGTTCCATTAAGCGTCTCACTTATGTGGTTTTCCAAGCTTGAGAGCAGTGTTCATTGTCTGATTGAAGAAAACATTGTCCTGATGTAATTTCATGATCTTAGCAAGCTCTTGGAACCTCCTTTTTGGATGTTCATTCACTAGTGGAGTTGCAATAACAATGGAGGTGCCATGACAATGAACCTGTTGCATGGTGCTTTTTATGTTTTTGCTCAAGTATGTTGTTATTCCCACTTCAGCTGACCCATAAAGTATTCAAAGCAAAACTAACAGAATAGTTTGGTGCTTCTGCAAAGAGATGATCCTTGTTTTCTTGATTTCTTCTCCCATTTATACAATAATAGCTTAATTTCTTTTCACCATAGATTGGCAGTAGAAGCTCATGTGGAACTAGTTGTTTGGACCATCTCTATCACAGCTTTCAAGGATGAACGTATTTTTTCTTAAATAATAGAGCATTCTCCCATTGAATAGGACATTTTCCATTAGTTACTTTTCAAGATCTGTCCACGTCACCTGACCAACCTTTTCGTTATCCTCACATGAGCTCGTTGATAATTACTTCTTAAAATTCCATTATCTTTGGATGAGTTTGGTAATTGTTTTAAATAGTCATATCAGGGTCTACGTTGGAGTGATTCCTAATTCACGTAGTGGAAACTATTTAATTTTTGAATACTGCTTACTTTTTAATTAAGAAATAGTTTTTGTTTGTTTTCTTTTTAGAATGTTCCCTCATTTGAACTCTAGCATCCTCAGTGAATAATTTTGTCCAGCTTGGTTGATATTGCTTCTAGGGATCAACATGTGACTAGTAATGTGCAGGATATGAATGCAAAACAAACTCAAAATGCGAAAGTTTACCAAGAACTCATTTTAGAAAGCATCTCCTAAAGTCTCTAAGGATTTAATAGGCATTTATTGCAAAATAAGTAATAGGATAATATCTTCTTCTGCATCAGAAATATCCTAGGGTTCAGAAAATTTAGACATAGAAGAAGGAAGAGAACTCAGGCCTATACAAGTGTTTTATTTGCAATTTGATGCATGGGTTTTTGTGCATGAAACATATTCATGAGAAAACCAGAAAGAAGTTTCTACTTTATTCAGTGAAGGGAGACAGAGGTCAATGAGACTCAGCCTCTTTGTGAGTTACTGAGAAAGAGCTTAGGATTGACACCGAATTAAGACGATAGTTTTAATTTTGCAAGCAAGATATTACGCTAAAATAATGAGCAGTTAAAACAAATGTTTAGTTATCACCATTACATTAAACCATGTTGAACAATACAGAGAGATGTTGCACTTTTCTTGAGGCTGTTTTGTTTTCAAACTCAAAAGATTACTAAGCATGTGTTCCATATGGCAGGCCTTAATTGCATGCAGAAATGCAGGAAGAGTGATTTTTAAAGTGAGGGTAGAACTGTTCTTTGTGAACCATTGCGTAAGTGAATAATTTTATTAGAGCTGAAATACTTAGTTAATTACTTATTAATACTTAGTTAATACTTACTTAATAGAGCTGAAACATAGAAATGAATATATTATTTGTAAGAAAGTAGATATACATGTCTAAGTCACTAAGAAGGAGAAATATAAATATTATATTCATACTGTTGTTTTTTAAATTGGATATGAGGATATTCTTAAAACTAGTGACACAGGTATTTTGCATCAGGTTCTTATGAGCAGGTGACCCCCATCTGATTGGTAGATACAACTTTAAGGAGAATATTTTTTTTTGTTGTTTTTTTTTAAACTACCTTGATCCAAGAGCTACAGTAGTAGTATGGTGCATAATTGCTTTCATATCCAAAGGTGCAGCCTTCATCTGTCTTTGTTTTTATTGAATATATGATGGCACACTAGATGCTGCGTACTGTTCTATATTTATCATGTGATTTATTTTTCATAAGCCTGGCATAAAGAACACACAAGCACTGGCAATTGCTCAGTTTACTCTTTGGACTAATGCAGCACATGGGAGCCCTTTCTGTGAGCCACATTGCCCTTGCATTGGATGCTGAACAGAGGATGGCCTCCGTTGTGCCTAGTACAGAGGGATCCTGCTCTAAGTTGTTTTTTGGGCAGTGCTGTAAAAACATGCAGTTAATATGAACAAAAAGTTACTACAGTTGGAATAAATAAATAAAACCAGGTAAACCAATGTGAACAAAAACTGAATGCATATTGGATAGAAGTTTGTAATCTGATGGTTGCAGTATTCACTGCTGCCCTGTTTTCTGCTCCATAAAACAAGGAAACAAAAGCTGACATAACCACTTTGTTTTTAAATGTTGTCGTGTCTGTTGTGCTTTGTGTTGGCCTCAGTCTTGTTAGCGTGCAACCTTGAGTGAGTCCCAGAGCACTTAGGCATATGTCCACGGGGCTTCACATTTACAGGTGCTGGTGGAAGATAAAAAAAAAAATCCAGCTTTGCTCTTTACTGTTGAGACAGAGTGGTTCTGGCCACGTTCAGAGGAAGTCTGTGGTGAAAAAGGAGGCAGCTTATATATAAATATCTGAAGGGCTATTAAGGTGGATGTGAAACAGGGATTTCTCAGTCACAGTTGACCATATAATGCCATGTTCTCACTTAAGCAACAGTCTGATACAACTTTCTTGTGATTCATGTGCAGAGAGCAAAAAGAACAGATGCAAAAGTTGAAAGAGTTTAAACCTGACATTTCCACGCAGGACTCTCCAAGATCACAGAACACAAGCACGAGGCCAGGTGCCTTTCAGGTAAATCTGTCTCAAGACAATGTAACGTGCTGGTAGTAATGGCTATCCGTGTGAATTTCACGTAACTTCCGTGCTATGACGATCAAACTTCTCTGTGAAATTACCTCCCCAGCAGTCCTTACAACTTTGTCTGTCTTTTGTTGAGGCAAAGCGCCTTTGTGGTTTCTTCAGACTTTCTGAAGTCTGTCTTAGTTATTCAGTTCACTGTGTCTTCCAAGCATGGCCCACAGGAGACAGTAGCTCGTGAGATTCGACATTCTAAATTGCTGTAGGATGATGGTCAAGAAAAGCTGAGCTCTTACAAAGATAGTTCGTAAGGCTCATGAGAGCACCCTCCTTTTCCCCACCTCACTCGGTGAGGATGCTGTATTTGAATACTAGATTGCTCTACTTTTCATGCTTTATGGGCTCTTTATTCTTTGAAGTTGAGAGGAAGGAAAATTGAGGATAGTTTCATCAGAAACTCAGATAAGGTGGGTGTTGGTTTGCTGTTGGTTGTCTTTATTAGGAGTTCTCATTACCATCTAGAATATTGTGAAGTGCTTGAAAGCTAACATTTGTGCACTTCTGTGCCTTCTGTGTTGTGGTATAATTTATTGTTCTGCTATTTGATCTCCTGGTTGGTCCTGAGAACTCTTCTCAGATGCTTTAATTTGTATTTTGATATCTCACATCAGGTTAAAAAACAACTGAACTTCTGCAGTATATTTAGTCACATTTATAAAGCCTTCCTAAAATAAAGAAACGATTTTGTTACATGTACGTTGAAGTAGATACTGAGATGATGCGCAGACTTTGTTTTTGTGATGTCTTAGCCCAGAAGTTACTGGTACCAATAAACTTGGCTGTACTGACCTGTGATCCTGTCCTTTAGCCAGGTCAAACTGTCTTTGTCCCTCCTCCCAGATAAGCGTTACGCTGTGAATGAGGCACTACAAGTTTTCTTTTCGCCTTGCTGACATCTTTCTTGTTTACAGTGTCTATAAAGTCAAGTAATAGAACACATTTACTACCAAGAACTGCAAACATGATGGCATCTTTAGGAAGTGACTTTACTCCTTAACTTTGTTATTTTGTATCTCAGAGTACCTCCATCTGCCTAGAGGTTTTCAAACAACTGTTATCTTTATTAAGATTTCTGCTGTGTCTTTGAACTTAAAGCTTTGCTTGTATCTACAGCTGTTCTCCAAGTTCTGTTGCATACTGCTTACCAGGCTGCCTGTAACTTGGCAGATACTATGATGCTGAAAGGACTTGTGACACAGTATGTGGTGTTGGGTTCAAGAAGGGATTTTATTTTTTCATTGGACAGCACCTTCCCATTGACCAGATTGCATTAAGGGTTTTCCAGGTGGTACTGTTCTCTGGGTTTTTTTCCAGGGGCTTCCAGGAAGAAGCTGACCTTACCAATCCTTTTGTGCCTCATCAAGTTGGCCCTACTTCTAGACTATTTCAGCCTCCTCACTGACAGCAGGAATCTTTGGGAATTAAACTGTAGACACTTTTGAACTAAGTCTGGCCTACTGGAGCTTAAATTGTTATTTATTTATTTTAAGGAGAAGATAGTACCTAAGTATTCATGTAGTGAACAAACACCAGATTAATTGAGGCTGCCAGTTCTTGAAATACTGTACTCCTACCTGTAGCGCCTTGCTGGAGGTACTATATAATTTGGTTACAGATTGCCATTATGCTTACTGACTTAGAATGGGAGAAGGTTAGATGACAGATCTCTATTTAAAGTGCTTTCTGCATCTAGGTCTCTTCTCAGCTATCTTCAGAGGCACCATTAGAAGCCCAAGCTATTAAACCTTCTCCTGCTGTTATTATAAAGCCTCCCGTGTTGTTCAGACAGCCCACCCCTGTGACAAGACCACCTGCCCCACTGGCAAGGCCTGCTACAGCTATGACAAGGCCACATACTCCAGTTTCTACTCCAACTACAACCCCAAGTCATGGTCAGTCTTTAAAACCATCACCTTCTGCTGTGGAACAGGAACGCTGGGATGAAGATTCTTTCCACGGACTCTGGGACACAAATGAGGACAAAGGAGCAAATATGGAATATGAGTTACGTAAGCAGGAGTCAATGATGCCTCCACCTGTATCCTCGCCTGTGAAAGTTCCTGCTGTTCACACCTCTGTTCCATCAGCTGCGCCAGGATCACTGCCCCCAGTTGTTCCACCAGTTCCTAAACCACCTGTAATTCAGCAGACTGTGGATTATGGCCATGGACGAGGTGAGTATTACAGTGGGCATATTCGTTCTGTAATTGAGAGATAGTTCTCTATTAGCTTCTTTCTAAGGAAGCATGCTACGCAGTGTATGCTTTATATATGTTGCAGCTGACATCTAAACTGTGTATGCTGTTATCTAATGCCAAGCAATGCAATTTTTAATGACTCAGTAACCTCCAGTCTTGTTTAACGTTTTCCGTAATGCTGTGATAATGAGCTTTCCATGTGAACTGGAATCTACCTCTAACAAACACCAACTGATGTGATCATGTCAACATGTTATATTTAGATTGATACTGATACTTTCCCTTAATCCCTTTAATAGCTGAGTATGGGAGTAACTGTTAGAAAGTGTTTTGGATTGTTACAGTTCTGAGGAGCAACTTACAATCTGCTTGAAGTTACTAATGTTTGTGTTGTTTATATACTGCTTAATAGGTATGAGGTACCCTCTTCAACAGTACCTAGAGCCCCCTGGAACCAGTGTCCTGGTTCTGAGGAGAAGGAATACTTAACAGGCATATAAAACCTAAGCAGTGAAAGCTTATCAAAACTAAAATTCAGTACTAGTTTTTAATCCATTTTTTTCATTCTGAAAGCTCTTAACAAAACTGAAGTCATGTCAAAAAGAAGTTCATAAACTGAATTGTCATTTAAAGAACATTTTTTCTCTTTAAGACGCCATACTTTGTAAGTATTGAAGCCGTATTGATTCCAATCATTAGACGTTTTACAGAAAATTGTTTTACGAAAAACTGTGACCATTAGGAATCTTAAATGAGCATGTAGTGTAGGAGTTCTGTGAGTTACTGAAACTTACATATCTTGAGGTTTATAGTCTAACTGCACCTGGTACCTGAACTCATCCAAAGAAACTGTTGCATTGTTAAGATGAAGAGATATGCATACCTACGCACACACGTTTCAGATTTTTTAATAAACCATGCTGTTCTGTATCTATGTGTAGTTCTTTCTGCTTTGTTTATTAAAAGAAATTTGGCAAGTCATTTCAGTTATTTCTAAAGCCATTGACTGATAGCTTTTCACGACAAAGGAAAGGAAATGGAAGAAGGGTATTTTAAGACCTAAATTGTTTTCTGATTATTTCTAACTAGATATAACCACCAGTAAAGTGGAACAGATTCCATATGGGGAGAGGGTAACTCTGCGTCCAGAACCTCTACCAGAGAGGCAAACATTTCAAAAAGGTAGGGAGTGCTTGGTTACCTCTCAGGCCGTTGGTTAGCTCTTCAGCAAGGTTATAAGGCGCTAGAAGTGTATTTTAAACAAAGTAACTTCTGTTTTAAGTCTGGAACCACTTTATTTTCTTCTAAGGCACTTCAAAATAACAGTTTATATTGTCCAGTGGAGTAATTCAGCCAATGAACAAGCCACTTTAAAAACCTAGCTTGTTACCTTTATGTAGGATTACTTGATTTGATTGTCTTTCACTGTTTGGAAGAGAGATTCAGTGGCTAAGTAAGTTCATTCTGGTCCAGGCATCATGTATTTCTATGTGCTTCTCCTGTACTCTTGTTTTTTTGTTTATCCTTCAAAAATAATAAATTCAGAGTATGTTTTAGTAGTTTGGATTTACATGGGTTTCTTTTTTCAGAGCACCCTGGTCGTTACAACAGAGAAAGGGACCGTGAGCCCTATTTTGAGCGTCAAGGCAACTCAAATGCGGATCACAGGGATTTCAAGAGGGAGCGGGAATTGCACAGAGACCGTGGTTCTGTGGACTATGACCGAGAGAGGTTTGAAAAAGAGCGTCATCCCCGAGACGATAGGTATGCAGTTCTGGAACATTTCTGAAATCAGTGTGATTCAGGCTATGTTGCATAGCAGACTGTCCTTTTTGCCTGAGGTATATGCTCATTTCTCTCTGGAGTCCATAGTAGAAATTCTAGGAAAACACAGAGTTCTCTTTTTGCAGGGTTCTTCCTACCACACCTTCAAGGACTCCGTCTTACCGTGACAAGAAAGACCATCCCTCCTCCAGGAGGGGTGGATTTGACCGACCACCGTATGAAAGAAAGACAGATCGCCCAGCGTATGATCATGGACCATCCATGTTTGGAGGTACGGTTTCTCAGTCCTGAAGACATGCTAAAATATGAGAAACTTTATGAGAAATACAGATTAACAGATGTAGAGTTAGGAAAAGATCAATTGATTTGCAGTATTTCTTCATGAAGAATACAGCATTCATGAAAATTTATTTGGGTAATGTAAAAATAAATTGTGTTTCTCAGTGGGAGTGGGATCAGGAAAGTGGTTACATACTCTGCTAGAAATGTCTTTGATTGTATTAGTTTCAAAACTAGAACTTTAAATTGTTTTGGGGAAACATCCATGAATTTATCCTAAAGTAATGAGGGTCTATTAAAATTTTCTAATTTTTCCTAACTAAGAAAATTCTTCTGTCCAATCACTGGAATTTGAAGGTGATCGTAGAAATTATCCTGAGGAAAGGATTCCTATTTCTGCTCCATCAATGCCCCGTCAACCACCACCTGCTCCAAGAGTGGAAAGGAAGCCAGAATCTAAAAATGTAGATGATATTTTGAAGCCACCAGGCCGAGATAGCAGGCCAGAGAGGGTGCGTATGTGTTGCAACAGTTTCCTTGAAGTTTGTATACAGGTAAAAAGCTCATGAGTGTGGTGTGTTAAGAAGGCAGTGTTTGAGGGAGCAGTTTAAATTTTGTTGGTTTCTTTGCAACCCAGAGTGTTGTAGCATAGCCCTAAGGACTCCAGAGGAGATGTAAACCTCCTAGGCAAGCTAATATGAAATTCCTATTAGTTGGTAACTTGTCCGTGTTTTATACTCTTCTGAGGTCTTCACTTGGGTTTCTGATGTATCAAAGGAAAGTTTCAGCTTTACCAGGAGTCAGAGAGGTGACCGTACGCTATTTAAAAAAATAATAATAAATCAGGACAAAATCCAACCTATAAAGCATGTATGCAAGATATGTTAAATTAGTTCTATTGTAACCAGTTTTATACCAGCTTATGCAGTGTGAACTGAGAAAGCTAACATCGCATAATCTTATTAGTATTCCTAGGGAACTTCCTCCATGCATCTCAACCTTGTTTGTAAAACCTGGCAGTGAAGCACTGTACTGGCTTTGCTTTATGATATTCATAATGGTGAGCCCAGGGCACATAATTCTACAGAAGATTTTTTTTTTTATATGAAATTATTAAATGTAGTAGTCTCTTACCTTGTCTTACGCAATCTTTTTTTCAGATTGTAATCATCATGAGAGGGTTACCTGGCAGTGGAAAGACACATGTAGCAAAACTCATCAGGGTATGTAGACAACTACTCGCTGTGGTGGTGGTGATCTCTTTCATGTGCTTTGTTTGCTTTTTTTTATTTTTTTGGTTCAGTATATGAGGGTAGAAATTAAGTCAGCCTTTGTGGAAGAGACAAGACCAGAGTCTAGAATTCCAATCTGTTGTTATTTCGTGTTCTGTGTTTTCATGTAGCATGTGAATCATGTCCACTATTAGCAATCATGAGGAATACTGCTCTCTTTTTATTTTGAATATAATAGAACTGGGAATTGCAGTTTGCCAATACCATTTTGAATGTCTTACATAACAGAATGAAATTTGTATAGATACTCTAGAATGCATGTTTTCTGTTTTGCTTTCCTCCTAGGATAAGGAAGTAGAGTGTGGAGGACCTGCACCAAGAGTGCTCAGCCTGGATGACTATTTCAT
This sequence comes from Odontophorus gujanensis, assembly GCA_013399175.1. Lineage (NCBI taxonomy): Eukaryota > Metazoa > Chordata > Aves > Galliformes > Odontophoridae > Odontophorus > Odontophorus gujanensis. The sequence goes on from VXAB01003469.1 coordinate 163,483, forward strand.
CACTGAAGTAGAAAAGGAAGAGAGAGACCCAGATACAGGGAAAAAAGTGAAAAAGAAGGTGCTTTTAATTGATTTGCTTATTTAACAAAGAAGCGAAACATTGTGGTCCAACACAGTGGCAATCAGGATTTCTTTATTTTTGAGGGTCTTTGAGGGGTCTTTGAGTTGTTTTGAAAAACAAGTCAATATAGAATCATAGAATATCCTGAGTTGGAAGGGATCCATAAGGATCATGAAGTCCAATTCCTAATGTGACTAATATAGCTATACCTAATGTAACTTAAGGGCAGAATGGGTGAGTGACTGAAAGCTGATTTGGAAGAAACCTTTCCCATACTGACGTACTTCATGGTCAGGATATTCAGCAGTTGAATATTAGTGGTTTAATAGTTGTCCTCATTCTGAATTGCCTTTGTCGTTAAACCAGGTGATGGAATATGAATATGAAGCTGATATGGAAGAGACTTACCGTACCAGCATGTTTAAAACTTTCAAAAAGACATTGGATGATGGCTTCTTCCCTTTCATTATCCTTGATGCTATCAATGATAGAGTGAGACATTTTGAGCAGTTTTGGAGCGCAGCAAAAACCAAGGGTTTTGAGGTAAATGTCTTAAAGATGTTTGAAATTTTTAACACCTGTGTGCTGGTATTTCAGAACTTTTGAATGTAAAGTCTTTCCCACATTAAGAGCACTGTGGTCTACAATTAGAAATTTACTTTTTTTAGAATGTACAGCAGCGGTCCTATATCACCAGATAGAAAAAGAACTCTGAAAATTGATTTATAGCATCTAAGATACAGTGATTAATATTATTTTTCTAGGTGTACTTGGCTGAAATGAGTGCAGATAACCAGACCTGTTCCAAGAGGAATGTTCATGGACGCAAGCTAAAGGACATCAGCAGGGTAACTGTATACATATGAAGTCACTGATTACAAGTTTTGTTGCATTTTTGCTCCTGCTGTTGTTGGAAAACTTGGTCTCTTTCAGTCTACATATTCCCTACAACTTTCTTCTATGACGAGCTGGTAGTTATTTCATGGGCTTGACTGAAATGATTAACAAAAAGATGAATCTGTTCTTGATTTTCCCTTTGAATCTCTTGTATTTTTTAAGTTCTTTGTTTTTCTTTCTTAGATGTCTGATCACTGGGAGGCAGCACCACGTCACATGATGCGCCTGGACATTCGTTCTCTGTTGCAAGATGCTGCTATTGAAGAGGTAAGAATATCTCTGCTAGTTAAAAGGATAAATTATGGAGATGTGACTATACTGAAAATATAAAGCAGAGGAAGATACAATTGCAACAGATTTTACAGGCCCTGTAGAAAGCCAACATTTCTGTCAAACAGATGTATTCCATTGTTCTTAACAATTATGCAGTCACAAAGGCACATGCTACTTTGTGAGGAGTTTTTTAGAAGCCGGACTTGATGCATCTTTGAGGAAGTGTTAAAACCACTTCATTCTTTAGGAACTGTTAGGCCCAACTAAAGGGTATTTTTGCACTCTCAGAGCTTGGCACTTTTTCACATTAGTGGATCAAAACTTGAGAAATAATTATTAATTGGTAATAACTTATTTTAGCTATAAGTAAAAGGATGAACAAACTTTTCTGGGTCCCTGCTCTGAGAAATCAAGACCTGTGCAGAGAAGTAGATAAATAGCATTTAGCAGATTATATTTACTGTATAAGTATGCTACCTTTTCTTTCCATTTACAGTTTGTCGTAATGCACATATTGGATATGCTATGTTTTTGCATCCTTCTTTGGGAGGCATTTCAGGAGCTCTGCTGCTACGCTAATCATATCTTTATCCTTCAATTTGAACTTGGAATCTTCAGCTTACTGTGCTTGAAATATATGGCTTAGGAGTCAAGCAGTGCCTTTTAAGTCTGTTCTTGTGCTTTGTAACAGGTGGAGATGGAGGATTTTGATGCAAATATTGAAGACCAGAAAGAGGAATCCAAAAAAGATGCAACAGAGGAAGAAGAGAGTGAACTGGTAGGAGAAACATCAGCCATCTCTAACAAAATGCTTGTTGATATGTTTGAGGGAGAGTCTTGTAAATGCCAACCTGTTGCCATTCTTAGCAGTGCCATCTTAATACACACATTTCTAGTCATTTCTTCCTTAAACATTTCTAAGAGAACTTCAATGTTAAATCCTGTTATTTCTTACTGAAGTTATAAAATCATCTTTAAGTGTATGCTACAAATAGTATTATCAGAGCAATGTGGCAACATGCCTCTTACAGACATTTGTTTATAAATTGCAGTACACTGTAGCTCTCTCTTCCAGATTATCTAAGTATCACACCAAGTGGAGAGGTGGGAAGAATGGGCAAAGACTCAATTCTTCTTATGTGTCTAAAGAACTCATCTGAACTGTCATAGTATATGATAACAGTTACGAAGAATACTTTCTCTGTCGAAGCATTCTGACCTTGTCAGTAATGTATTTCCAAGATGAGGGGTGAGATCTCTTGGATGAATGAAGGTTAGAGAACTGCCCTGTGGTCTGACTCTTGGGATTATGTATTTAGAAGGCCTCTGTGTGCAACTTCTTGGTGTGTGTTGGAGCTACTACTGGTCAGGGCTCAACGAGTTGAAAGTGTCAAATCCTAGTTCCCACAACCAAGCAGTTAAATTCCAGTAAACAGGAAGTAAGCAAAAGCTGGGACAAGCTAATTCCATTTTCTTAATCAAAACGTGTTTCTTCAGGAGTGGCAGTCTAGAAAATACCTGAAGTCCAGAGTAAGAAAAATAAAATTTAGGAAGAGTGGATTTTAATCAGCATCTGGTTTTTGTTTTTGTTTTTTTACAGTATGACTCATTCATTCTCTTGGTTAAATTATTCTCTGACAGAGTATGAGACTGCGTAAGGTGTGGTTAGAAGTCTTTAAAGCATCCATGTTTACAAGATTATGACTGCTAGTTTCTCATTTCTTGGAGACAAGTTTTGTCTAGAATAGAAAGTTGTCTAGCTTTTGAGATAATATGTACATAAATGTGTGTGTGTTTATGGGCTTTGGGGACTGTCCTATTGCACAGCACATTGTAAGAACAGGCCTTTATGAGACAAGGAGAAGCCATGGTGGTGAAAATTATGCAAAACATTAATAACTAAAAGTAATCTACATAAAAGTATGCCTTCAGTTCAGATTCATGAGAGGTGATAAATATCAAAGAATTATCTGCTCTATGTGATCTGTACTGTAGAGTCACCTGGCTAGTCTCAGAGAGATATGTCAGACAGAAAGGTGGGACAGTACATTGTATTTCATATCTGTCACCTTGAGAACAGTCGATAAGTTTCTTCTGTTCATTTTGCTGTACTTCTCTTAATCCTGTGGAAAAAGAGAGGTCTGGAGCTCCATCTGCTATCTGGTGTTAATCGTTTTCTATCCTATCTGAGGACTTGGATACATCAGCACACATTAGGGCATTTCACACCATCCAAGTCACTCTTTTGTTGCTATTATCGACTCTTGTAGGGTTGTTTGAAGCATTCAGGCACTTCTTGCTTTTCTGTGCTCCATGGTATGATTTACTGACGCATTTAACTTAGTGTTCTGACCAGCGTATCACACATTGCATTTTCGATACAGGCTTCTAGTTGTGGTGTGACTTCTGAGAAACTTTTAATGTGCAACTTGATTTTAAAAGTAAGGATATACATACGTACCTGAATGTTTTCTGTCACAACGAAATACTGCAGCACAAACTACTTTAGTTTATACTAATTACGGACTCAATTAACAAACATTAAAATACAGAAATCTCGATGATCTCAAATCACTGATGTATACTTGACAGAAGAGAGGTCTGCCAAGGATTTTGGAAAAGCAGTGCTGAAGATAACCAAAAGCAGTGTAGCTCTCTGGAATGCTGCACTCTGATTTAGTAACTCCTAGCATTCACTAATACACATGTATTTGTACTGGAGACAACATATAAATAGAGCAGGGAACAAGTTGGTGTTTTAAAACTGCTCTGTGGATTGTTTGCTGAAATCTTCTAGAGTGGTTCTTTTCCCAAAAATCCTTCTTAAAACAGTGGAACTCTCACAGAGGTTTGGTTTCGCTACAGTTAGCTTTTTATATGATTGCAGAGAAACATAAATAGTTTCATACCAAATCTTAAGTGTTGCAAGGTATTGCTTAAGGATTTACTTATTGAAGAGTATAAAATAAATTACAAGAAAATACCTAAAATAAATACCTTTTGCCAAATTTAATATCCTCATCTTCATTTGCAAGGAATAAACTGGCTAAAGATAGTTACATGTAAAATGTTTGGTGCCATTATTTGTAGGGGAAGGGTGTTTGGAAGGAATCACTGAAATATGATGAGGGTTATTTTAAATGAAAAATAGCAGTTAAATCTCAGAGATTCAGCAGATGCTAACTCTTTTTTAAAATAGAAAAATAATTTTGTTGTGGACTGAGCATTTAGAAAAGAATTTAGTATATTTATTTGAAAGGATTAAATGAAACTTGTGTGTAGTAAATCTGGAAATACATTCTTAAAAGCATGTGACTAAGGTAACTTTTGCATTTGTATTTGTAAAACCTTGAATATTCTTAATGCCTGATAAATTGTGTTGCTGAAACTTTGCCACCTGGGATTTATATAAGCTAGTAACAGTGCACACAGCATCATTTTGCTATCTGTTAGACTTGTTTGGAGTTCTATGTTGGAAGCAGCATTCTTGCAATGATGTGCAAGAGCTGCTAAAATCACTGAAAGGGAAGTGGATGCAGAAGTTCTGAAATACTGAGTAATTTGTTTCCTTCACCTGATAACAAGAGTTGTGTCTTACAAAAAGAAATACCTTAAGCTCCCATTGTAATGCTGTTTCCAGTTCAAAAGTGATATGCATGTGTATCTCTCTCTAATCCTCCGAGCTTCTCTCTGTGTATGATTTAGGGTTACATTCCGAAAAGCAAATGGGAGATGGACACTTCTGAGGCAAAGCTAGGTGGGTATTTATTTTTTCCTGTTTCTTATAGTTGGTATCTGATATTTGCAAATCTTTAATTTTCATTTTGACTGGGCCTCCCTAATAAAGACAAATAAATGTATTGGTCTCCTACGTGTATCTGAAACTGTAAAAACCTTTATACAAAAGAAAGGAATTTCTCTCTGCTGCCAGTGCCAAGGCAGTTATGACTTTGTAGCTATCACTGTGTTATATCCTCATTAATTGCTCTTTCATCTGTTCAAAGGAAGTATTTTGTTGTAAAATTGAAAGCAAACAGTATTTCTATTCTTTGTTCATCTCCTCCACATTACAAAAAGCAAAGTGTCAGTTTACATTGCACTACATTCTTGTTCATCCTGCGTATGTTTTTCTCAAACCTAAATGTCATCAGTAACTTCTTATTTCTTGGATACTTGCGTAGTAAGTAAAGCTTTACTGAAGTTGCATCTTCCTTTCCATAACTGGCATGTGTGTGGACAAAAGTGCCATATGTATTATTGTGTTTTCAAAAATCTATGCACTAATGATTTAAAAGTTCATCATGCTTTTCAAATTCCAGGAGAGTAATAGAATTCTTAGGAGGGATGCAGAACGGACTTTACAGGAATACAAGGGCATTTTGTTTACTGCTCTTTGGATTAGATATGCTGGCTGCATTGTACATAAGTACTAACACTATAATTCTGTCCAAACCAATAGCAACTTTCAGGCTGAAATGCAGGCACCATGGGTGTGATGGAGCGCGTAAATATGAGAAGGATTTTTCAGTCATGGGTTTATTAATTTTTTTTCCTAATAAACAATAATGTTATGAAGTCAAGATTTTATCAGTGAAATCTGCATAAGACTACAATTTTCTGTCACATCTATGAGAAGTAACAAATACCTGAATGGGATACAGCACATCATGGCAATTTTGAGACCTACTTCTTCATGTGTGGTACAACCCTGTGTATCACTATTTTCCAGTAACCATTATCACCGTTGTACAGCAGAAATAGCACTGGAAGTTCTGGCTTACATAAAACAGCCTTTCATCTCTTACTGTTAGCTGTTAAGCTGCACCATCTCTTTTGCTGCTGTGCTCTTCTTTTTTAAGTGATCTAAGTATCTGTGGTATATATGGACTTCGTGGCACCTGCATTACAACTGAAGGAGCCTCAGTGGTTCTGACATGTCAAACAGCTAGGCACGTGAAGACATAATTAATTGAGGATTTTTCTGCACTCTCGGTTTAAGAGTTAATTATTTTTGATATCTTACGATTATATCTTAAATTTGTATTGATTTTTTTTTCAATGCTTCATTGTTGAAGGACACAAGGCTCTGATATGCTGTGTTGCTCTAAATAACATGGTCCTGTGAACACTGAATAGTAGGAACAGATGTGTTATACTGCTTACAGTGAACTTTAACTCATCCCATGCAAGTTATTAGTACGATGGGAATCTAGTGTATGTCCTAAAGCACTTTTTTGTTTATTTTTCATTAACACAGGGCCTGTGACTGCAGCAGAAATTTACAGTTAGCTTTCAAAGCTTACCTCACTCATGGTCAACTACTGCTAATAGATAGCCAAGAACTGCACTGACTTTCTTTCCATGGGTAAACTTTGTAATATAAAATGCAAGAGGATTTTTATATGGTCTCAACATAAATGTAAAATTGGGAGTTAGCAGCAGCAACATTAATTACATTCTAAAATAAATTGCTTGCAAGATTGTTGAAATAATCCTTTAACAATCAGAACTCACTTAGCAAACTGAACTTTAGCTAGCTACAAGTTACAGATACAGGTGCTGCAAAGGTCTGTTAGATCTGTATTCACAACTTTTATAAGTACTTTCCAGATTCCCATTTACAAATATACAGAACTGTAGATTAGATGTAAATTCTAACAGAAGATGTTTTTTAAAAAGCCTGACATTCCTGTGTTATGAACACTGGGGTTTTTTGAAAAATTTCTCTGCAAGGTCAAAGAACTTTTAGCTCTGGGTATGCTTTATAAGCATCTGCAGTCTGCAAGTAAGGATGATTCCGTTAACTTGAAGGCCCGTTTCAACTGATGACCTGTTAAAATATTTCCTGAATGGCATGCAAACTGTGGTATGCATTTGTTGTTCCAAAATTGGGTTATTTCCTGGGAGCTGGCCTACCCATTAGATTTATTACCTTAGTCCCAACAGGCATGAGTCTGCAGAAGTCATTCAGTGCAGAATCCAAAAACAGCACTGTAAGTCTTATTTTGCCTTTTGGTTTTCTTTTGGTATGGACACTGTTACATGGGAACACAGTAAGATCTTACTGATCATGGTAAGCCTCAGAAAAGGTCCAAAAAGTTTGGCTTCTTTTAGCTGCAGTGCTGATTGTGCTAGTCTCCATACTGCTCGCCCCAGAGCTCTTGTTTTCATTTAAATTTACTTTGGCATGAACGATACATTCCTCTGACTGTGTGCTGGTATATTGGTTCCTTCTGTGTTGTGACTGCGCAACCATATTTTTACTCTAAAATTTAGTCACTGCTACTTCAGTTTTAGCGTGTACTTACACACAGGTTCTTAACCTTACTGAAATGGAGATATATTTTTAAAATCTGACTGTAAGTGTTCAGTGCAATCCTGTTTGAAAGCATGGCTTAACTGTGAGTTGGACAAACTTCTGTGAATGGTGAAATGAGCTGTGCCAAAGCTGAAGTTCTGATGCCATTGTAAAATCTGTTCTGGGATGCAAATAACATTCTACTTAAAACATTGTGGCTTTCCTGTAAGAATTGCAGAAATCTAGTTGATTGTCAAATTCAGTTTTTGAAGGAGCAAATTAAGTAAGTTACTTTCTGAAGCCTTATTATTAAAATTCTCAAGGTGAGTTTTTAAGTTCAATAGGTATTTTAAAATGCTACTGCTTTGTTGTTTTTAAAATTGAAATGATACAAGAATTTGTTTGACAGTTTAACATTGAGTAATCATCTATCATAAATATTCACGAGCACCATTGTTACACAGTGGCACCTTGTCTCATTTTCCAGAAAGTTTAAAAATAATAATAGTAAAAAAACCAGCTCCCTTTGCAGTGTTTTGTGGTAGGCATTTCATATCACCTTAGAGTGTGTCTGCTGCACATGGACCACAGTGGTATGGATGGGAGCAGATCTCTCAGGAAAGACAAAGCAACTTTCAACATGGAAGGAGATAAATTCTGCGTGGCAGTAACAAGAAGGAATGGGAGGGATGTCATGTTCTGAATGTCTCTGGAAGTCCAGTTATGAGTTACACATTTCTTAGCAGTGTTTTCAGTTTGTCTGTTTGTCTCAAGTGACCTGGGAGGGTGAACTCTTCCACCATGGTAATGAGATACACTTGCATTACAGCATGTTGTCTTCCAACAAGAATGTGTCTGCGTTAAGCATAAATATCATCTTAGCTTCTGGACTCTCAATTCTTCACGTTCCTAAATGCTCCTCGCTGTTTCTTGCTATCCCTCTTAATGTCCTTTTTTTTTTTTTTTTTTTCTGGAAACACTTATTCTGTGAATGGTCTGCGCTGATCATTCTGAGAATAATACTAAGAAGTAGTGCAAGATGTTACATGCTGAGTAACAGGAATGTTGTGTAAATTGATTTTGTCTTCTAGAGGGAGTACCGTCTTTCTGTGGAGATTGAGCTTCCAATTTGGCAGATTTAACTTAGAACTAAAGAAGAATCATAAGTGAATCATGTAACAAGATGTCATGTAACAGATAAATATTCTGCACAGAGTTTTCTTAAATGTTCTGTTTTGCAGAGGGGGATTTAAATGTTTTCTTAGAAGAAATTCTGTATCTATTGCAGGGAAATGGGGCAGAGGTTGATTCTTAAAAAAAAAAATCTAGTTGTATGAGGGAGAAATTACTTCAGCAGTTTATGGCACTGAAACTTTACTAGCATGTTTACATCACCATTGCCTCACCTCCTCTCTCCTATATTAAGTAAAAAAAACTCATCTCTGAACTGATCTTCTTTAATACATACTTCTGAACATCATCTTCTGCTCTCCAGAAAATATATTTGAATATATTTGTGTATCTGATTTATTTCAGAGGACTTCTGTGGGTAATTTTGATTACATCACTGACTTTTGAGCAATGTTACTGATATAACTGGAAGTGGTCCACAGAATATCACTACCATGCTTATTATTTCTTCTTCATGTGCTTAGTCATTGGTTTTAGAATGGTGCCATACAACAACAGAAGTACTAGGATTTACTTTGACTTGTGGTTTTGTTTTCATGTCTTACTGTTCATAACCTCAAAATGAGCAATTCCTTTGTCTTCTTCCTAAAAACAGTTTACCATATAATTTCAAGATGGTGATATTCTTTTCACTGAAAATAAGTATCCAGAGAGGAACAAAATTTTAGAATTGTTTTGCCTAATGTCTTTATTGGTTCAGTAAGGAAAAGAAGAAAATGGTGACTGTTGGACAATCGTATTTCTCAGATATTTGTGACTGACGTGCAACAAAAGATTCTGACGTTTCTGAGGCTTTTGGGGGTGGTTCTTCCTTTGGGGAGAAATAAAAAGAGAGATCAGGGCTTAAGGGGGGGTTTTGTTCAGCAGAAGGGATATTTCAAAAACTTGTATTTGATGCATTACATTATAAGATTATCACCTATTCCCTGATATTGCATGTATGCCATGGCTGACACAAATCTGGGAAAGATGCTACAGCTTTAGTATTATGTTCTAACAAGTGGATCTGTAGTTCCTTAAAGAGCTATGGGTGGCTTTGTTGTACCTGTGAGGACAGACTCTATATGCTCTGAACGCCCAAAAAAACAAGCTTTTCTCCCTCCTGCAAATAATAAGACTGAGTGTTGTTGCCACACAGTTAATGTGAAAGTTCAATAAAACTTGAAAATTGTGCTGAGTCTTCTAGTTTATTTCAACCCTCATCATTCTACCTGTCAAGACAACTGGATGTACAAGTTCTGCTGCTCATTCTTTTGAAGCTATTTCCACCTTCGTCTTTGTTTGTGTGAACAGTAGAAAAAATATCTCCTTTAACTCTGAGGCTCTGTGTTTGTTCTCAGACAAGCTGGATGGTTTGCGGACTGGCACTAAAAGGAAACGTGACTGGGAAGCAATTGCCAGCAGAATGGAAGATTATCTGCAGCTTCCAGATGACTATGAAACACGTGCTTCTGAACCTGGAAAAAAGAGGGTAATGTATTTTCAAATTACTTTCTGTAGATGACCATTGAACAATCTCTGAAAAAGAATTCATGTGAAGTCAGTCATTCTCTATGGATATGGGAATTTTATTGACTCACTTTTCATTCGAGTGTTCTTATTAAATTCTGTAGGAGAATGTTCTTGAGAATATAGTATTTTCTGGAGGTAAACAGATTATGTGTAATGATTTGTAGATAGTGAAGGTTAAACTACACGTGGCATGGCTATTGAGGGATGTAGTCATGTCCCAGTTCATGGAGAGGACTAAGATACTCCTTGTTTCAGAGAAGCCTTTAGAGTCTTTTTCTTATGCAGTATGTTCTCTGATGAGATACAATGCATTCTAAGATAAGATTATGATTATTTTATTAAAATAACATTCTGCTAGGTTTTATAATAAGTAGACAGAGAAACAGTACACTGTGCTTACTTTCAAAAAGATTTAGATGAGGAATAAAGTGCCAGCTATGTAGGTCTTGTATTGTTTAGCTCTTGTAGAAGTTACCTCCCGCACATACCTTGCATGGTAGAAGATGAAAGAAGTAATAGGAGGAGGTGTGTGTGTGTGTGTTTGTTATCCAAAATAGAAAGAAGACCTTTTGCTTTCAGAATTCCATCTTAAAGTCTGACTGGTTACAACATGCTTAAACTTACCATTTTATGTGGATAATGCATTAGTATTGTCCTGTATTCTTAAATCATAGGTTTACTGTCAAAACTACCACTACATGTGGGAAAAAAAGAGAATATACAAGCTTGTATTCAGAACATAGCTAACATCAATAACTGTAGACTAATCTTTGTTAAGTTTATGATTGCTTTTCTGTGTCCCGCGAATTTTTGCTTAAAAGCAAAAGGAGAACATTATCAAAGGATAATGTCATTTGTACCCGTACAGACAGTACTATATGTCAGGAAGCACATTTACTGCCAGTTATGGATCACAGAATCACACGTGCTTTCCAACTCATAATTTCTGCTGTAAATGTCATATTCAAACATACATTCAATTGCTTGGATTTCCATCTCTATCCACTGCTGGATTTTTATGGCATCATTCTTATATTTAGTGAATGAGTTGATTCAGAAATGCAGTTTGTTCACTTTTGCTACTAAAAGTAATTTGAGCTGAATATCCATGTTTGAGTTTTCTGTTTTGCTTTGCAAGGCCAGCTAGAAAATGTAGGTAATACTGCACAGTGTGTGTGAGAGAAATGGAGTTACTGAGCCATTTGTGGAGAAGTGGTTGTTGAAGAAGGCAAATATTGCTCCTCAGTTTGAATATCTGTGGAAACCCAGGTAGACTGTTGAAAAGGGAGGTGCTGGCAGAAAGGTTTTACAAGTATGCCCTGAAGTAACAACCCAGTCCAAATGGGGGTATTGAGGATGTCTGGGAAGTGTCCTTCAACTCCTGTTTTTCTCATCCTGTAATTGTGTCCTGCTGTTAAGTGTCTGGACTACAGTCATTCATCATCTCCTTCCTCTGTCCCCGCTGCTGCACTCTCCTTTATCAGTTATCTGGTTTTGTGGTTGAGGGAATGACTGTATGTATTTGAACAGGGCAAGTGCAAGTGATGTGCATGACTGTGAATAGCCACAAAGGCAACAGATGCAGCTGTAAAGATGTGAGACAAGAGACTGTTTTCTTCTCTGTCTGCTGTGATAGATTTTTATGCACGTCTTTCCACTAAGAAACTTCTTCATACATTTTGTTGAGTCATTCATTGCTGAGTCGCTCTTTATGCTGTATCCTGTAGTTTTGTAGTATTCTCAGTGTTTCCCCTGTGCATTCAAAAGACAGGTTATACAGAAATTAAGGCACTAAATTAATCTTCGATTCTTCTTGAAGAAAGCATTGTGTTGAATGGAATAGTTGTAGTGATTTTTCAGCTCTCAGGATAACAGCATCAAAATGGAAAGTGCTAATCACCCATACCTTTTTTCTACTTCATGGTTTATTCAATTAAAAATAGTACAACTGGTGTAGTTTCCATCTTTACTCATCAGAAAAGAAAAAATTCATAGGTACCTGTTGGAATTAAACTACGTGCAGATTGAAATTCTTGTACTCTCATCTGCAAGCTTAGATGTGTCTCAGGAATTCTTAAAGGAAGTATCCTACTGACAGTATGTTCTCCATAGGTGCGGTGGGCAGACCTAGAAGAAAAGAAAGATGCAGACAGGAAAAGGGCCATTGGTTTTGTTGTTGGACAAACGGACTGGGAGAAGATAACAGATGAGAGTGGTCATCTTGCAGAGAGAGCCCTCAACCGCACCAAGTATATATGAAAAAGTGGTTAATTGGAATTTTGTGCCTTTAAGGTATGTATTTGGTCATCTTGCATGTTTATGGCCTTGATGTTTATTGGTTGGTTTGTTTATAAAGTATTGAGGTTGCAGGTCATGTCACTGTTAGAGTTCTTCCAGACAAGATTATTTGATATAGTAGGTGTCAGCTGTGCACTTTCAGTGTACTTTCCCCTGTACAGCGTCTAAAACCTAAAGGAGAAAGATTATCAGCTGTCAGTCTGAAACCTGCCAACAGTAATAGTTACAGCACTGTAAGAATAGTTAGCTTTGTGTCTAGTCCTGTCTAGTTCAGATTTTGCTTGCTGTATCTTAACTGTCAGTTTTAGTTGCTGTTTTACTTCATGTAACAAACTTTTCCTTTCTTTTCAGGCCTCTTGCTCTAAGGAGATGTGAACCAAGGTGTCATGAGCATCTTGCATGGGTCATGTCACTCCCACCTTCACAGTTTTCATTTGTTGTTTTAGTTTCAGCAATTTTTTGAGATATTGGCAAATAACCAATGCCCTCATAAAGAAAAAATTAAAAACAAAAAATCCCACTGCTCCTAAATGAGAGAAACAGTTTCTTTTAAATATTTTTTGGAGGGGAGGGTGGGGGAGGGCCAGTAGTTTTAGCTGCTGTTATTGGGATAAAGTGGAAGGATTAGACAGATATTACCTCCACTGTACTGTCACAGAATGTTTTATCACCTTTGCTTTGTTGCCGTTCTCGTTTTATACTGTATGTACCTTGTAGCTTATTGTATTAGGAAGCAGAACAATAAATTTCACTATAAACTCTGTGTTCTTGGTGGACCATGTAGCATGGATTTTGTTTCACCTTTTGATGTGGTCTGTGTCTTCACGTGTTGACAGTACTCAGAACTGTCCTTACCCAGAAGAGGTGCTGTGCTCACATTCTGGGATGTGTCCTGTCTTCTAGGTTGGTCACCCACTCTTCTTCTCATAGACACGTCTAGTAAGGCCTCAGGATTTGCTGGCCTTTAGAAATTACACCATACTCTTTCTCCATGGAGAGCAGAAGTGATCATTTTCTGGATCCTAGTTTGTCAGTTATGTCAAATTTCCATTACTACATGAGTATAAATTGTTCTGGATTGCTCTGGAATACTCAAAGTAGTAATGTGTGAAGAACATTTATTTAATGCCAAACTTGAAAACAGGTACTATGGAGTTCTGTGGAGAGCAGCCTAGAAAATTCATTCTGGTCTTACTATGTCTTTTAGTGAACACTGATCCTTACCAGGGCTTTTCATTCCATTCATAAATCTATTGTTTGTAGAGAAACATCTTTAGAAGAAACAACGAAGACCAAATACTATAACCCTCTATTATTTTAATAAATGCTTAACTCACTGAAAAAGAAAAAAAATAACTCCGCAGTATTAAAACTGATGAAAATTCTTCATAACTGGCAGTGTACCACTTCTGCACAGTATCACAGGTTTGCTGACGAAAACTTGGCTTTGTCCACTCAAGTTTTGAAGGAAATACCGTGTGTTAACAATGTCATAACCAGTGAAGGTGCTTAAATCTGAAAATCATTGCTATTTTAGTGGTGAATTGAGATATTTCTCCTAATCTTTTTGAAGGAAGCAAGCAGAGTCCTGAATTTCCTTGTTTGCTACTCTTTGTTGCTCTGCTGAGCAATCACGTTGTGTTCTTTTCTCGACTGGGAAATGAACTGTTTCTGCTGTGGCAGTAGTTAATGCCATTAAGAAGAGCAAGTGGTACTACAGGGTGATTCTGTTTGTCATTCTAGTGATTTAGCTTATTGGGCACTTACCAGCTTTGTCTGTGTTGTGTGATTCAAACCTTTTGGAAAAGAGTGTATGAGTATATAAACTTGTTTTATGCCCTGAATGTTTTTAATATGAGAAATTGAAGCTTCCTGAATACAAAAATGGATTGTAAAGAATGTGCACTTTTTTCCTGTATGTACACTATGATGTAGCACGTATACTCTCTTATTTAAATGTTGTCGAGTGTTCTTTGAATTCTGAATGAGAGTTGCTGACAAGGGGAAACCTATAGTTAGCAAAAGATAGTAGGCTTTGTGTATTACTGTGAAAATCCAGCACATTTCACTTCAGGGAAGGTTCTCTTTCAAGTACATGTCACTTGGTTTTCAACCTTCTGTAAGTACTCTGTAACACAAACTAGAGTTATCGTGACATCCCACTGTTAGGATTTGATGCCATTTCTTGACTTGATTATTATTTTATCTGTATTTCTGGTGGTAAACCTAAACCAGGTCTTTTTCTGACACTTTCTTTCCAGGCTAAATACTACTTAGTTAAAAAAGATTTACTACTTTTAACAATTTTGAAAAATATTTCAGCAGATAACGTTCAAAGGGATCATGCTGATTTTTTTCTGTGATGAACACAGTTGAAGAGATGGAGAATGCACATAAAGTTATGCTTTATTCTGATAAGAATCTCAAATTTAGGTCAGAATTTTGTCTATGAGAACAGCATAGGAGCTGTTGGCATTGTTTTTCCTGGCTCCCTGAAGTTCTGCATTTTCCATTGTCATGCCACATAGAACTCATTAAGTAATCTGTGCCATCTGTTTCATTTGGTTTGAATATTTATATTTAGCAAGTCAGTCTTCTATCTGCTTTATGCAAAATGGCTCTCAAAGAAAATAACATTTTACCAGAATTGCACCCTGTAACAGATTCCACATACTCTAGTTCTTTGTTGAATGAAGAAATCAAACAGAAATGAGAAATTCTTCTTTGCTGCTGACAGAACTGGGAAAAGCATGGGACTGTCCAACTAGGTTTATAGTTGTCAGATCTTGATGATCAGTGATTTCTCTTTTGTCTGGAAAAAACTTTGCTATAGAATCCAGTAAGGCTTGATCGTGATTTAGTTCTTTCTCATCTGCTCTCTGGTACTGGCATTAGAATCTCTCACTGCACTGAACAGAAAAAGAAATGCCTGTTTTCACTGTTGGCTAAACAGGAAAATTTGCATCTGGCACTTATAAATAATGATCCGTCTTTGACTATGCTTGCAATTGTGTTAACTTCAACTTGGACTGTTACTGCGTAGCACAGCACATTTAAAAATGCAGCCTTGCACAAGGTCATCAATTGCTGCAGAATTGAGCTACTACCTCTTAGGCAAAGCTGACTGTTTAAAGAGTATTTTCTGGGATTTACAACTTCTTGTGGCGCTTCAGTTTTTTTCAAGACTCTTTGCTTTGTTAAGAATAGTGAAACTACCTACCTCATGGAAGAAATACATGGGCTTTTTACAAGGGAACCTGCAATCTAAGACAGGATGTGCGTAGTTGAGCTTAACATCAGTTGAGCTTAGTTGTCATCTTCAGCCATTTTGTGTGTTTTACTCTAGGATTGCTCATTAAGTATTATTGCCTGACTATCATTTGCAGAAGTAAAAATCCACTGTATACTATTACACCACTTTTAGAAATGTCGTGGTTGTCTCTTTCTTAAACGTTTGCATCAACATAGACAACCTACCATGCGTTGTTAGTTCCCATCTTTGGCAGAGCTGGCAGTTGGTACAAGTTGGATCTCCACTTTCTTTGCCTGTCTGTTTGTAAACAATATGTTGTTGTTTATGTCTGCTTTTTAAGGTATCCCCTTGACTGGTTTCTGAAGCCTTTTGATTGTGAAGAATAATGATTTGTAATTTACACTGGAAAGGATACTTCCAGCAGAAGAATAATCTTTTTGGTTTGTGTGCTTTGAAATTAGAAGAACAAGACTTCAGGCTGAAGTATGTTTTTCCAAATTTGAGAATGTCTCTGGAACACTCAGAGATTCCTTTTCAAAGGAATAAAGTAATTCAGCCTGTGGGACAGCATGTTGCCCCCTAAGTAACTTTGTTGTTAAAAGAAGAAAAGTATTCTTTGCCAATGTCAATCCACTTATTTATTGTGGCTGTCATGACTCTTTACATGCCCTTTGGACAATTTCCCATAGCAGATTGTGCAATTTTATTAATATTACTGCCAGGAAATTATGGAAACAATATTGAACAAATCTCAGGACATGAAAAAATGGCTGGTCTGGGATGAATGCAAATGGAACTTTTTTGCTTTGAAATTCCTAGTATTTCTGCCAGCTAGCTAACTGAATTGACTGGACTGAAACTCAAGATCTCTCTTGGAGTGTTGTAACTCAGCGGATGTTGGCTGGAAAGGGAAGCAGTGCTGAGAGTCTTCTTGTGTGGAATGTGCACCTGGTCTGCATCCTCAAGAGCTCAAATCTTGGTGGCTGTGTTCTTTTTGTTATGCCTCTTCATTATTTTTTGTTTCCCAGATTACTTCTGGGAAACAAAGTTGCAGTACTTCACTTGATCCATGGGCAGTTTGGGATCAAACTGCACAAATACAACCTGCATACCAAGAGATAAAGTGTTTGAGGAACAGAGATGACCATTTAAACTGAGATTCAGGCATCTGACACGTGAATTGTAAGTGGATAAAAAAAATTCAAATTCTTAAGGTGCCATGAAACGCTGATTTGAGTTAGTTGTCTTGTAGAAGAAATGAGAAGAGAAAGGAATTCTTTAGAATTTAAAATACTGATGGTGTAATTCTCTTTATTTTGAACCTGTAAGGCAATCTTCATTGCTCTCATAAAACTTGACTCAAGGAGGTTTCTCTTTTGCTCATTCATTCCTACAGATGAGAGTCAAAATCATTTTGCATGCTGCTTCTCCATGTAACTTTTCTAATCTATGCTTAAGATTAATCACTTTCTTTTTCACAGTGAAATTCTTTTGTTTCATTCTTGCCAGTGGATTTTTCTAGTGATCATGGAATCTTTCTACCACTTCTGAATTTCTGAAGTATTGGATCTGTGGTGAGGAGCCTCAGACCTTCCTAATCCATGTAGGCTGAAGAACTGCTAATGACAGTATTTGAGGTGGATTGTCACTTTTTAGCTGATTGATGTTATTTGGGAGCAAAATGTGCTCTTTTGTTCATGGCTTTGCTTAAACAAGGTAAGCATAAGTAACACTGTCGCCACATACACACACACCAAAAAGTACAGAGGATTACTGAAAATCGAGAGATAACTAGAAGTGTTTTGAAGTAGTTCTTGTTCTCTATTTTGTGTTAGATTCCTAGTCATGGGTCTCTGGTCTCTTTGAATTTTAGGATTTAGAATTCAAAATGAAAATCCTTAAAGCTGTCTGGATGGAATATTTTTTTCCTTGTATTTTTCTAACTTGCGGGAGACTTGCATGGCTCTCTGGGCCTTTCTCTGGGATTTGTATTTTAGAATTTGAATCATTCGAGTCCTCCTCTATATTGCTTCCGTTGTATTTGTGCACAGGGACTGGGTTTCCTCAGCTGATTGGGACAAGAGCATATGAATGGATGTTCAGCTTTACAAAGGAAGTTTCTGGCATAGTTTATTTGGAAGACATCCAAACTATCTGGTATAAGCCCTAGATTTGTACCTGAAGTTGCTCTGTTTGAACGCTGAATAGTCTTGGGAATACATGAGGACTCCTTCAGTTATTTACAGTTTGCCAGTTCTTGAAATGTTGCTGTCTTTAGATGGAAATTGTAACTACAGTGTTTCTTGAGGGGAAATGTTTGACAGGTAGGTGATACAAGCAATGACTTTGTTTTGGCACCGCATGCTATGTGGAAGGCAAGGTATCCAAAGCAGCATTTAAAAATTACCTTTTTGTTCAGCTGTTGTGTTGCATAAACAGCAAGAACGGTTTTCTTGACCACTGTTGCTGATCCAGGTGGAAGCCTTTTCTCTTGTAGCTTCTTTCTTCCAAATATACTGTATTGCTGTTCAAAGCACAGAAAACATAGCCTTGCTGATGGACACCTACACTGTTTCAATTAATCATTGTGGATGCTGAGAGCTCTTGTGCAAGTGGTCAGATTACTGGTGTTTGCTTTTCCATTTCCTTTGAACTGAAGTTACCAGATTCTTTTGTTTGAAGAAGATGTGGTCAGATTTACTTATCTGGTAGATCTCATTGTACTCTTCAGTTTGAATCACGCAGAAATCAAGACTTTCAGGTAATGACAACCAGATGGCACTAAAACTTTGTTTTCATGTTAAACTTTAATTGGAGAGAAAACATAAGTCTGAAATTATTTCCACCATCATTTTATTTTTGTGGTTTCATATTGCCCAATACAATCTTAAACTACTAAATTCTACTTTGTGGAAGAAATAGCTACTACTTTCCCATGGGGAAAAAAGAAAAAAAATCAGTGGTTAAACATTGCACATACAAACCTACATACTGCATAAATATGGAACAAGATCTTCATTCTACCTAAATGAGAGGTATCAAGATGAAATTCTTTCTTTCATATCCTGCCAAAACACTTGACAACTGCTGATATCTAATGAAAATAGAGATGTAAATTGCTAGAAGCTGCATTTGGTTTGTGTATTATAACAATAAACAATTTTGTTTTGAAATCTTCCAAGGTTTCTTACTGAATCTTTCACTTCTTTCCTCCTGGAACAAAGGAAAAAAAATGATTTCTTGGAATGAAGGAAAACTAAGGATGAATATCCAAACCACAGCACAGAAATGTTACTTACTTCTGATTCAATTTCAATATAAAATATTAAGTAACTATGATTAATGAAATGTTATATTTTATGTTTGAGAGATCTTCCTTTGCAAGAGCTGAAGGACCAACACTTACCTGCAATTACTCCACACAGAAGCAGCACATGAATTAACAACTGCACATTCTGTTGAGTTTAAAAGAGCATTATATCACTTGTAAGCACGGAAACATTAATTTTTAAAAGCATCAACATAGGACACAGTTGTGGACAAGGACAAGCTGTTTCTGTGGACTTCATGAAGAGGAGCCCTGCTTGTTCCAGTTTATCTAACCGCAGAACTTCAGATCAAACAGAGATTGAGCTTGAGACAAGATCTGTCTCAAAGAAATACTTGAAACACTGATGTGGACAGTTTTAACAACTTTGATGAAACAGACAACATATGATATATGTAGTGTACATTTTGCAGTGGGCATTTCATTGCTGAGGAATGTGAATTGCCCTTTGCCAAGGGGTTTACAATCTACTTATTCCTCTTCTAGGAATATAAAGGTTTGTATCTCCCTTCTGTTCTCCTTGCAGGCAGCAACAATCTGCTATAAAGCTGAAGGGATGGCTCTAAGGAAACTTGGGTATGAGCTTCCTCAGTCTTACAAGACTGTCTGCTGCTGCCTTGTTGCCATGTATGTGCTTCAGATGCAGTTTGAGAAGAAGGTTCAGAGACCATTTAATCAGTTTGTTGACAGATCTTATCTGTAGGGGTGACTATGCCGTGCTGGTGGTAGTGTGCTGGCACTGCACAACTGTATCCTACTTGAAGATAAACCTGGATCAAAACAAAAATCTGATTAAAAAGCTAGGCTTACCACAGTAAAGCCAGAAGTGACTGGCTCTGGTTCAACGTGGGGAATTGATGAAACCTGTGACCCTCAATGATGATTGTTTCTCCAGCCCACCTCTGTCAGCTGTGTCTAGTACTGGGCTGTAGAAGATCATCTCAATGCTGTGGATTTGCATCCTTCTTTCATATCTAAGCTAGATTTATAATGTGCTGCATTGAAGGAGTGTCCATCATGATTCATGTTTTGCTAAATCTGACTGTGCCACACTTGACTCTGTGTTCTTTGATGGTTTATTTATTCTGCAGCTATATCCTAGTCTTGAATTCCATCTTAAAAGACACAATTGCTCTACCCACTGCATGCCCAATGCAGCAGCATCCAGGTGCAGATGAGTTCTGGAGAGAAGTTCTTTGGTAGTGTCTGCTATGGTTGGGCAGTCTCCAAGAGTCTGTCCTTCCTCTCGGAGTATTGCAAAAGTTCTCTTTATTCAGACATTTTTTTCTCCGTATCTGTTCTTTTTTGGTGATAAATTCTGTAAACAGCAAATACACATGCTATGTTCTTTTCACAGACAGTTGTGTGCCCTGCCTAATCAAGCAACCTCAGAAATAGGCATTATTTATAAATCTGCACGTTTAGTCCGGTGTCGGTGATGCAGTGACTGCACTTGTGCAGGAGTGCTTCGTTGGGGTGTTCTTATTCACAGACAGCATGATTATAAGGGCCGTTCCCATGGAAAATATCTTTAGGCAGTTCTGAATCACTCTCTTACTTAGATGAATCTTTTAGATTGAGACTTTGATATATGAATTCCTCCAGCTTAAGAGTCTGATTTTTTCTAAGATGTGTAATTTATCTCTTGGATCAGTCATTGATTATCCTGCTGTGGACTGCTCTCGCATTTCTTTTATCTTAGTTTGTCCTTGTGTATGTGCATCAAGATGAAGAAAATCTCTTTTCAACAGCTAAAGACACTAGTGAACTTAGATGTGTAGGAGAGAGAAATGATGTGCCTCTCTCCCTAAGTCCAGTCAGGTTCGTTGTTATTTTTTATATTCTCTTCATTTTGTCTACAATTCATGACAAAATGTACGACCCAACTCATCTGTATATCATACAAAACTTAAATAAACATGTGATGTTGAAATCAGTTGTCTTTCTGTTCAGTTTTCTGGCTGAATTAGTCCAGTCCAGCAGGGCTTGGTGTCCATCATCTTCCCCACCATTGTTTTTCCAGTTTCAGTCTGTTATGTTTGACACACCCCAGCCTCTTTGTGGCGCTCCTATAGACCTGGAAAGAATAGAGTTCAAGGCAACTGAATATACAAATGGAGTCTGTTTCATGGAAACTTTGTTAGCTTTCTGCAATATATAGGTTGCTTTCTTCTTTTTAAATAGTGCTGATCTCATCATTCTCCTCTTTTGATACACCACTTGTGGAGGAAGGCCTCTATTGATAAAATTGCATTGTGTTTCAAGTAGTTATTAAAATATTTTACAAATAGGCACATGGTCAGCACCTTCCCTGGAAAGGATGATGTAAGGTAACAGCAAATCCGACAGTGATCAGTTGTAGGGAATTCTGGAAATTACAGAAGGGCAATAAGATGTGAAAAATTAAGAGCTGGAATTCAGCATTCTGTGTCAGATTCCTTTTTGGTTTTTTTTCTGACTTTGTGTGAAGAAGGACAAAGATTTTGAAAACAACATTGAAAATGCTACTTCTGGTAATACTGGAGAGATGGGTAGCAGTTGGCTGGGGTATATTGCACATCTGAAGCTGTGCTGTGGTTGTAATGGTTGGTACTGTTTATTTGCATGCTACATCTTCTCGTGGCAGGGAATGTTCCCAATGCTATAATCCTATTTAAATACCTCATAGAGAAAATAGATTTTAAAAAGATTTCTGCACAAAACCTTTCTCCCTGTTTCTGCCAGTGCTTCTTTATTTGTACCAGGATTTAAGACATTTGTGTGCACATCTTCTGTATGTGGGACCTGATTTTTTGTAATACCATATTTGCCTTGTCACAGCTCCATTACTTTTGTGGATTTGTTTTACACCTATATGATATCAGAGTTACATCTACAGCACTTGCATTTATCTGTCCTCCCCACCTTCCTCTCCCTAGGTCTCTTAACTGATGCTATTTTTTATGTCCGAAAACCCTTTCTCAGCTTTAGCTTCCAAATGTGCATTGTTGTGTTTTGTGTGTGGGGCTCTTAACTCTGTGGTCTTTTTGCAGTGGAAGAAGCCACTTAATGCTTGTAAGGACATGACCACTCAGCAATGTACTGAGTAAAGGCAGTTGAGCTGGCACCAGAAGACTTACTGAGAAAAGATCTGAGAGATGGTGAACTGAGTTTTGCCGACTATTCAACTATCAAAATCTGGCACTGGGGACTGTGTAAGGGCCAGTGAATACTCAGAACTCACTTCTGGGACATTACATGCTGCTTTCAGGTGATGTTGGTGCCACGCTCACACGGAATACTTTCCACGCTGGCTCCGGCATCGCTTACAAAGAGGAGGTGCTCTGCAAAGACTGTTGCTGCCATTGGTTTCCAGACATCAACTGCTGCAGGTGGCTCAGCTGGACAGCTCTTGAGCCTGGTGGGTGGCTGTGACTGATGCAGCATGGCGTGCAGTGGTCCTGGGGAAGAAGGAAGACCTCACAATGGTAACAGCAGGCTACTGACTGAGGCCTTTGTGTTCAACGTTTGTTGAAAAACAGATCTTCAGAATTGTGTTTGAGATAGTCCCACATCTGTTGGCCCATGATTCTTGACAGTCTCCCATGTAGTAGCTGCTCAGAAATACTTCTCCAGAGAGAATTTCCTCCAGAGTGAGGTGATTCCTTCTAAAACTTGAAATGCAGCATCTTCATAAGTAAATCCACCATCTGCAAGGATTTGGTTTCCCAGTTGGGTTCGTAATTCAAGCACCGAAAGCACTGCTTCCAGCATCCTAATTACGTCGCTGGGCAGAAGATGCTCGCACATAACACACATCTCCAGTTAAGTGCTGCCCTGTGGGTGAGTAGAGTGTTGTCGCTCCTTTACTTTCAATTAATAATGAAAGCTCCATGATGATCCTGAAACAGAACATTTGTCACCGATCAAACATCCCTGCTTTGGCTTGGAAAGGCAAGAGCCTTGGACAGCTACTCACTGAGATGGTGTCTCCAGCTCCCTGATGCTGCTCTTCTAGGTCCTGCTCACATCAGAGCCCTCTGTTCTCAGTTTCAGCAGCCATTTTTGCCATTCAGGTGGCTCAGTTGTTGGCCAGCCCCAGGTGTACAAAGGGCATTTTCTAGCAGTTCTTCTGGGGCACCTGCATTCTACCTGAAGGGTGTTTGAGGTGCATAGGTGAAAAGCACCCAGAGCTCAGCGTGAGCTTCACAGTGCTGTGCTATGGCACAGCCTTCAACAAAAGAGACACAACACAGTGAGGAGTCTCACTGAGGCTGTGGGCTGCCAAAGCTGAGATCAGCTGTGCTGCTGAGGCCACAGCTACGGCCCATGACGCTTCCCAACATGAATGGATTCAGCACAGCTTGCAGTGGTTGCTTAAGAGAAGTGGGAGCTGTGGCTTTAAAAATACGATTTCTAAAGCATTATCTCTTTGTAACCGTACCTACTGTTCCTCAAGTTTTTATTTGTTTATTTATTTTAAAAGAGCCTTTGGAATTTTTATTTGAGCACAGGTTGCACTGCCAGCCATGGGGACTCTAGTGGATGTGTGGACACGTGGGGCTGGCCTCATGTTTCCCTTGACCACGAGCTTACCTTGCCTTCAAACCTTGTTTTCTGAAGGGGGTCCTCATTTCTTCCCTTTTCTTATTTACAGACTCAGTGGCTAGAAAGGGAGAATGATGTCTTAGGCTGTGGGGTATATATACTGCCCTCCCCCTGAGATCCTGGTGAGGACTGGTTTTATAGAATGAGAGAAATGTAGGTATGTGCGGATGCGTTTATGTTGTCAGATATCTAACTTAACCAGTTTTGTAAAGTCATATGAAGTATTTTTAATGATATCTGTACTTTGCATAAAGCTGTGAATGACATATGACATGCATTGAGTAATTCAGTAAAATACTTTTCTTCAAGTTTCCATTTCTTTCCTCAGTCATGTATTTTTCATACTCTTGTTCAAGCTTTTCACTTCACCATTGCCTTTAGCTTCTTGTTTTCTGCAGTTGTGGTAAGATAAAAAAGACTGACCCTGTTCATTACAGGCTGGCACTTTGAAGCCTGATCCGTGTTAATCCAATAGAACGAGTAAGGAAACCACAAAAGCCTGAGCAATAAAACACCAGCAGGGGGCTGCCACGTTTGGCTCGTGCCAGTTGGACTCGCCGCTGTGTGATTGCAGTTGATTGGTAGGCAATGGGCAGTAGTCCCAGAGAGCAGGTTTTATTGGAACAGCAAAACCAGGAATGCTGTTTGACACTAGTATGTCGAGTGAAAGTTACCCTCTGAACTTTTAATCAGGAGTGCATATAATGGGACGGCAAATGCTGAGATGTCATGACCATCGGCCCCTGGCTTACCGCAGAGAGAGCTGCTGTATCCAGGGTGTTATCTGCAGTTCTTTCCGAGAACCTCTGCTTCAGCTGGGAACCTCAGGGGCGGTTCAGTCTCTGCAGACAGACCCAGGCCATTAGTAGCAGTAAAATGCAAGATCTTTAATTGCTTGTCAGTTCCCCCCCCCAGGCTGCTGTGACACCCAGGCTCAGCATTCAGCAAGGACTTCCTCAAGCTCCAATTAACTCCGTGTGAGTAATGTGAGCTCTCACAGTACATAATAACAGACATGAGTAAGTGTTAAGGGCTCTGAGGACATGGATGTGATTACATCTCCCTCTCTCGGCTGCCTCAGGACACTTAGCCTGGAGGCAGGGAAACAGCAGTAGTTAGGGCTCAGGAATATCTACTATGGTCAGGTGTGAGGACTGTGTGCAGTGCTGTAGAGGGACTGGGAATGGAATGGGAAATGCAGGACAGCTCTGAGGGACTGTTCCCAGAGCAGATGGTTACTGATGGTAACGGGGACTTCGTGCGTGTACCACAGATGTTTAGATACAGAGAAATAGCTGATTTTGTTTTAAAGGTAAGACAGTCAGCAAGATGTGAGTGTGCCACCCCCATTGTTTCATTGAATAATTCGTGGAAAATGGAAAAGCAACTTGTACAGCATGCTCACACATCCCCATGGGGGGTCACCACCGCCATGGTGGTGGGCACAGCCTCTTCCCTCTCTCCCAGCCCTTCAAGCATGCACACTTTGCAAATAGAAATCCCCATGTGCCAGGCATTTGTCTTCATGCAAGAACCTCTTGCTGTGTTCTGAGCACCACCAGGCTGCATGGAAGTCCTGTATCACACCATCAAAAACACAGCCACTGCAGCCCTTCTCTCAAGGGGTCATTCTTTCCCAGCAAAATGCAAGAAATACCCAGGGTTAAGCTTTAGAGAAAAAGTTATCAGATAGGTCTCTGGGGATGTAAAGTGGTAACGTAAGCTGTATTTATTTAAAAATAGATGGAGCAAATTTGGAGTTGGGGTTGCACAACACACAGACATCAAGCAATTAACATACAAACCCAGACAGGGAATGTGGCTAACCCCACTCACAGTGGCAAGGGCCACTGTAACACAGCCCCTGTGGAACCCCTGCTATGCTGCCCAGCCATCAGGTGTTGGTGTCCAGCTGCAGGCGCCCTGCTGCAGGGCTGCTTGTGCAGCATCAATTTTTCCTCCCTGTGCATTTTACTGTGCTTCAGCACCCAGCAGGCACCCCCAGCACTTCCAACACTGCCTGACCCCCTCCAATCTCACTCTGTCTCAGCTCCTCTGCAGGGCACTGGTGAGGCGGGGAAGGGGCTGTTAGTGCTGGCTGACACAAAGAGTTTGACATCTCCTGGACAGGGCCAGCCATCCTCATGGGCTGCTTGAAATGCTGGAATTCACCAGATGTTTGCTTTGGATGCTGTCGTGTTGTTTCTGGGCAGTACTTGAGGAGTGCTGCTGGAGCAGACACAGTGCCTTGGGCAGCCATGCCAAAGAAACAATGCCCACTGCTGGGAGCTCTGCCCACTTTGTAAACAAAAAGGTCCACTTGCCCTGATGTGTGGCCCTGTGGAAATTAGGGGAAAGGTGGCTCGGCCCTGGTCCTGGGGAAAGATGGAGCAGGGCCAGGAGGAAAGCAGCCATTTCCAAACTCCAGGCATTTGGCTTCCACTCCGTGTACCCTCCGTGAGTCTCCACCACTGCCAAACAAAACATACAGCACAACATCCTGATGCCTGGGGAGAACTGTGGACTTTGCTCAAGGAGGCTGTCTTATAGGACAGAAAGAAAACAGAACAATGGATGCTGTAAGTCCAGATTTTGTCCAGCACAGCCAGCCTTTCCCCCACCCTGCCAGCATTTACCCAAAACCTTCCAGGGCCCCTTGCCTGGCAGATCAGTTGTGGGGCAGTTCCTGGGAGCAGCCTGGAGCTTTGAACACTTCAGGGATGTGGCTGTCCAGTTTGGAGATGATTTTATAAATGGGCTTCTTCCAGGAGGGGTCAGCATCCCTGCCCGCCCGCACGGCGCTGAAGAACTCCCGCAGCGTCAGGCTGGCCACCTCCAGGAAGCGGCTGGGCACCTGCGGACAGACGGGCCGGTGGGTCCCAGTGGATGGGCCCCACACCCCACACCCCGGCCCCTCACCTGGAAGTCGTTCCCTTTGTTGTAGTGCATGTTGAGGGCGCGGAAGAGCTCCGAGTCCCGTGAGACGCGCAGGGCTGCAGCCTCCGCGACGCCCTCCAGCAGGGCCTGCCGGGCAAACTTCTCCACCTGGATGTAGTAGAACTCACGGAAGTTGCTGAACCACTTGATGAGCTGGGAGTTGATGCAGCGGCTGAACTGCCCGGGTGCAGTGGGAGAGGTGGGCTCTCAGCAAACCGGCACTGAAATCCCACCCGCCGCGATCCCACCCTGCATCCCACAGCAGGTCTACCTGCACGTCAAGGAAGTAGGACCTCAGCAGAGCCGAGCTGGGGTAGCGGGTGAAGAAGAACATCAGCTTGGCCTTCTTCAGGTGGCCAGGGGTCAGAGCCTCCTGGATATGAGCTTGGAGTCAAGGAAAGCCCACACACGGCAGGCAGCTCTGGTCTGCCATAATCCACCCCTACAACCTGTTGTCACAGGATGGCTGAGGAGGGTCCTCTGGGTCCCGCTCGAGCAGGGACACCCAGAGCAGGGTGCCCAGGCCCACATCCAGGTGGCTGCTGGAAATCTCCAAGGAGGAGACTCCACAGCCTCTGGGAAACCTGTGTCAGGACAGTTAAAACAAATTAATGAGGGCATTATCCAAATGCCTCTTGGATGCTGACAGGGATGAGGCATCAACCACCTCTCTAGGAAAATTGTTCCAGTGTTTGACTAGATTTTGTATTTTGGTAGTGGGATGGAGAGCTGGCCTTTCCATTCAACATCCCTGAGGAGCCAGGCCACTCCATCTGCCCCAAAGGATACGTGGGTAGGGGTGAGGGGTGTTCTGTTCCCCTCTACCGTGCCAGGGCCTGGGGGGCTCACTGCCAATGGACGCAGCTTGCTGACTGCCCAGCATGCATCTGGGGGCTCCGGGGGCCAACTCTCTGAGGCATTAGGGCTGCCCCAGTGGCTGTGAGGGGTGTAGACCAGCAGCTGGCCCAGCAGCTGACTGTCCCGCACTGCTGGGGCAGCTGATCCTGGCCTGTGACCCCCAGTGGGTGCCTGATGGGGGTTTCTGACCTCCCCAGAGCTGAAGGATTTGGCCTGAGAGCTCTTCCCCAACAACAGTGATGGTGCCTCAGGCTGGGGTGAGCCCAAGGTGCTCAGGGAGGGTGCCTTAGCAAGAGGTTTTCTGCCTTTCCCAGCAGGAAAATACTCTCCCCTGGCAACTGGCCCTAGCTCGGGGTGCTGCTGTAGGAGGTGGCTGGCTGTCCTTGGCCACACAGTCTTCAGGACCGAGTCCACTACACGTGATGTCACCCCAGCCAGCTCATGCTTCAGGGCCTGTGAGAGCACCCTTGCCACTGAGGGCAGGACCCCTGTACTGCATCTGCCTTCGTCATCCTCCCCCACACTGGGCCCATCCACTTCCAGGATGCTCTCCCAGAGACTGGCTTTGTGTGGATGGTGGCTGGTGACAACACCATCCCTGCCCACTCTGTCTCCAGCTTTTCCAGGGAGCAGCTGTGCTTTCTCAGCACCTTTCTGGGTTTGGGCAGCATCTCCAGGGTCATAGACCTGGGAGAACATCTCCTGAAGCCACCTCAGCTGCTGCTCTAGAAAGCAGAGCTGCTCCCTCAGCTGCTGGCACTCTGCTGTGTGAGGGCTGCCCCTGCCAGGTGCCCCTTGCCCGACCACCCCTGCACCCTGCTGCTGGGGCACCCTCGGTTTCCTCTTGCCCTGGTGGGGTGCTTCCCCACCCCTCTCACTCCCCTGCCCCAAATCTCCCTCCATGCCCATGTACGAGGCCTGGTGGGCTGGAGGGAGGCTCATGCCTTGGATGATGCTCTCCACCCTGGCCCTCTTGGCTCGTAGGTGTTCATCAGAGAGCTGCTCCCCATCAGCTGCAGAGGGCACAGAAGCAGGGCCACAGGTTCTGGTGACAGCCAGGGCTTGTGCTGCTTCTCTGAGGGGCACACCAAGCTCATAGCCCTGGGGCAGCTCCACTGCAGAGGAAGGGAAAAGGGTGGAGGGATCCAGTCTCCTGCTAACTGCTGTGTGGCTGAGCAGCTGTGACATGAGGGATGAGCTAGGGGAAGGCAACAGAGAGTTCCTCTGGAAACAGGGCTCCGTTTTCAGGCTGCGGCTGTGCCTTGCGGTGCCACAGTCTCTGTCCTGCTCAGGGGCAGTTCTGCTACCCCCTGTGTCCTCTTTCTGTCTGGGCACCAGGGAGCTGCCCTGCAGCTGATAGGGGATCATTTCCAGGGATGGACTGGCAGACGTTCCCAGCGATGCTTCTCCCAGCTAGAGGCATGGAGCTGAAGAAAGAACAAAATATCACCTGACAGGACCAAATACAGCTACCCTCCATGCATGCGGACAGAGATTTTCCCAGCTCCCACCTGACAGCAGGCATTTGTGGAGCCTGGAGCACACTTCCAATGGTTTGGGCCCTGGATGTGCCTAGCAGTGAGGGCCCCCTGCATCACAGCTTTGCCCCGGCGGGGTTGGAAATCCATCTCACTGTGCCTTGACCACATCTTCTCCCCTGCCCCCAGGAAACAGGAGCCTCAGGTGTATGTGTGGGGCATAGGCTCAGAGCGATAAGCAGAAAGGGAGATCACCTCTGGCAAGAGTACCCTTTGAGCTCATGGACTGTGGTACAAGGGCACTGAGCACCAGATAGAGCCCTCCTTCAGGTGTACCTAGGCAAAGGTGTTTCAGGTGCCGCTGAGTGCTGGCAGGGTGCCCAGGCAGCCAGAGCTCTACAGAAGGCATTCACAGCGTGGAGCAGTCGGAGCCCCAAGGGCATGGGGATGGGCAGCAGCTGGCATCCCACACTGCTGGGATGGTGGAAAGGGGTACAGCAAGGGGCTGGAAGCAGAGAGAGCACAGTATGAACACTGCCAGCAGGACGTGCTGGTATAGTGCTGCTAAGGGCTTGTTAAAACAGAATAAAAGGGATGGGGATTACTGGGGAAGAGAAGAATTCCTGAGCCAGCAGCCTCGGGCTTAAAATTGTTGCAGAGCACAGGCAGCCAGCCACCCCTTCTCTCGCTCACTGACACCTTTGAAAAAGGAACAGCAGAAGTTCATGTCCTGGGCTGTTACAGAGTAACAATCCTGATGGGATGCTGCCGCACCAACCACATTAACTAGCATCAGCTCTGCATGCCTGAAGTAAAGTGGTTTATGCCTTTTTGAGACATCTTTAAAGTCCTGAGATTCTTTTACCTCTATCCAGATATGTCTGATAATTTTCAGTACTGTTAATCTCCTGCCCCATGACTTTTTTCTACAGCAAGTCATCCTCCAGGTTACTGAGCAGTGTTAAATAATAAAAAAAAAGCCTCCACTCACTCTTTTCAGTGGGTCGCTTTTTATCATTTAGCCCTTTATTCCAGGTTGGTGTTTGGGGGAGCAGCTCTACCTTTGGTAAATCATGCACCACGACCCACCACTCCAGTGCAGGCCCTCAGGTTTGTCTCCCCTGTAAATTGCACTATCCCATCATTTTATTAGAGCATTGTCTCTTCTCCCCTCCTCTGTCACACCTCTCTGAATCCTCTGCTGCTGCTCCATTTGTGACAAATCATTTTCCAGGCTGCCTGACAGCACTTGTTGCTCTCCATGTTGCCTCCCCTCCCTTCCAGCCATGAAGTTTCCATTTCCCCAGCAGTGTGGCTGCTTGTTCTGCCCAAGGACAGCACAAGACCCAGCTGCTGGCAGCTCTTGCTTGCCCCTTCCACAGCTTGCTTCACCCTGAGCCACACAATGCTTCTCAGAGTATCAGCCGCCTACAGTAAAGACACACAGCAAATGCAAGGTACAAATATGTCTCATCCATTCTTCAGACTTTCTGCACAGAGAGTCTCAGCTGGAGGATGGGAGAGAAGCAAGGGGCTTCCCAGCATCAGTCTGGATGCAGATCCAGCCCAGTGTCCTGGCCCAAATAAACTGCTCCCGCCAACAGAGTCCTCTCCCTGCAGTTAGCAGGTGGGTGCTCCCATTCGTGCTTCTGCTACCAGCCTTTACCAGTGCAGTCTTCCAAAATAGTAAAAAAAAGTAGATGCTCCTCCAAATTGAAGAAAAAGACCAAAGAGCAAAATGAAGCTGCCCAGAGAAGCAGGCAGGTACATCCTCCCCAAACAGCAGCCACCGCGCAGAGCTCCCCATCCACTCCTTGCTGGGTACACCATGCACTGGGCAGCCTGTCACCCAAGAGCCTCCCCGAGCTGCCCCATTACTGCCTCCAGTGAGGGCCCCAGCCCAATCCGTGTGCTCCTCCATACCCCACTCACCTGGGCTGCCAAGATGCAGAATGCGTGCTGTGGGATGCTGGAGAGGCCACCCGGCAAGTCCTCCTGCTACGCCCATGTCCTATAAAGAAGGAGTGGGGCGGCCGGAGGCAGCCAACCAGCTGGGAACAACTCCTGAATATGCAGATGGATGGCTAGGGGTCCGGCCACCTACCTCAGCATCCCCTAGGCTTACAGAAATGGTAACAATGTTGTTGACTGTAAATCTCCCAAAGTGTATTCAGAAGGACAAGTGTTTGAAGAGGAGAGATTGCTTTATTCTGGGCAGGGCACAAGGTAGAATATTCTCACAAATCAGGTGCTCTGAGTCTTTATGTTGGCTACCGTTTATAGTCAGAAGTTTTCACTATATGCCTACCTAATACATAAGTGACACCTATCCATTACATAGTCATAGGTTTATGTAAGTATAAGGTTACATGACACATTTGAACCTTCTGTGCCTGCAAAGGGGTCTTCACTGGTCGTTTGAGTAGGCACCCCACTCCTCGTTTTATCCATATTTGGGCACAAGGACATCCAGTCTCTTCTGATTGGTTCCTCTTCTGGACTTGTGCCCTCATCTCAAGGATGCTGTCCTTGTGGGTCTTATTTATGACAGTCTTGGATCTTTGAAGAGAAACATCCCATCTCGGGAAGGTTGTTTATCAGAGATAAGAAGGATATCTGGAACTTAAAGCAGAGCTTCAACCTTGAGCAAAATACCTCAGACAGACAAAAATGTCAAATAGTCAGCTTTTGAGACATCACCAGCACCACGCTGAGCATATTCCCATATACATCATGGCAGAGCACTATGGCAACGCCTGTCAGGCTCCGCAGCTCAGCCATGCTGTGGCAACTGAGGGGCTGGGGCCCATGAGGAGGGAATCCCTGGAACTGAGAGCTCCATCCAACATCCTCCATGCAATACCGCACAATTATCCCACCACTTAGCACAACCTTGGTAGAGCAGGGAAGCTGCAGTTTGACCTGACAGTACCCATCCAGGATCCAAGACAAAGACTCATTAATGAGATGACATAAATACACCAGGCTAGAAGCAAGTGGTACCTATGACCTGGAGCTTCAGGTGCACCCAGTGCCTGCTGAAGGCGCCCAGGTGCTTCTGATGTTCCCCACTGTGGTGATACCAGGGGTCTGCAACATAGGAAATGGTTGGAAAGGCTTTTCACCAGAGGTGGTTGGGCATGGAACAGGCTCCCCAGGGAGACGGTTTTGGCTCTAAGAGGATGGAGTTCAAAGAGCATTTGGACAATGCCCTTGGACACAGGGTTTGAATTGCGAATGGCCCTGTATGCAAGGAGTTGGGACTCAATGATCCTTGTGGGTCTCTTCCAACTCAGGATGTTTGGCGACACTGTGCAAGTTCAGTACCTTGCTGACTGTAAGGTGCTCTAGAGATATCCCTACCACCAGCACATCCCAACCTCTGCTCCAGAACCGAGCTGGTTGAAGTTTGGTGTGGGAAGCTGAGAGTGGATGGAGCTCCTAGAGCTAGACAAAACCAAATCGCCTCTGCCATTTCCAGGTCACCATCTACCTTGACTCCATCCACTTAATAAACACTGTGATGCTTGTTTTGTTCATCTGATAGGCAGGAGGTTAAAAGCAAGCGACACCAGGCAGTCCTGCTCAAGGGTTTCAGCCCTCTATAGACAGACTGCAGAGAAACCCCTGTCAGAGAGCCTTTCTGGAACAGCTGCCTTATTTTAAAGCAGTCAGCACATCTTTGGAGCCTCAGAGACAACACCCTATTGATTTTAATTCAACCTTTTTTTTTTTTTTTTAAATCATACCAAGGATATTCATTGCAAATTTATATTAGGAGGCTATTTTGAATGTCACAGTTTACCACTGATGTATTATTAACCAACAACTTAATTAAGGATGTGCGTGTGTAAACTTGAGATGCTGATTGCCAGAGTTCTGACTTTCCCAGGCTACCTCTCAGAGACCGCAGTAAATTCTTTGTGTTTTGTTTCAGCAACCTGGAAATAGGCAGGAAACAAAAGGTAACTGGGGCACTCTCAGATATTTTGAACAGATCTCTCAGAAGGGGGACTGGGCACCACCGAAAAAGCCTGGCCGTGTCTTTGCTGCATCACATCAGGTCACTGTAGATTCTCTGTGACCTGCTATGTTCCTATCCGACGAAGACTACTTATCTCTTTTTGCCTGTTTTTGTTTGCTTGTTTCAGTGCGTGATTTATTTTTTGTTTTTCCCCAGACTTATTTCCCTGAAGCTGCGAGATGACCTCCTCGTCCGTTTCTAACCAGGCTGACGCTTACAGCAGCTCCGCCCTACGCGAGCCCGATGCCAGGAGGCGCCAAGGTGAGCAGAAAGACCACCAGAACCGCTTCCCTGCAGCAAGCCACACCCGGATTCCACCAAGACAGGAACTGGGCCCCTGCAGATCCATGTGATCACCAGCCCCGGCAGCCCAGACACGCCTCAGAGCCGGACGCGAGCCGGCCCGCCCCAGGCAGCGGCANCTCGGCCCCGCCGCCGTTCTGGGGCGGGGGCGCCGCGGGTGGTTCGGCCTCCGTGGAGAGTCCCGGGCAGGCGGGAGCGGGGCGGGCTGTGCGCGGGGCCGGAGCCGCCGTGACTGCGAGGGAGCCCTCGGCTCGGCCGCTCCGCTCCGCTCCTCCCC
>VXAB01003469.1:197617-212595 GCA_013399175.1 Odontophorus gujanensis
GGACCTGGGCCCCTGCCGATCCAGGTGACCCCCAGCCCCGGCAGCCCAGACACGCCTCAGAGCCGGACGCGAGCCGGCCCGCCCCAGGCAGCGGCAGACCTCTTAGACGAGACTCGACAGCCGTCTCGTGAGACAGCGACAGCTTCTCCATCCCTCCCCCCTGCCCGCCTCCCGCCACGCCGCACCGCCCAGCCCCGCTCTCCCCACCCGCGCGCTTGGTGCGGCCCTGCGCACTTCCGGCTCGCGCCGGGCCTGCTTCCGGTGTCCGCCCTCCGGCTCCTCCCGCCGCCGCCGTTGCCGCCGCGATGCTGCTGCTGTGGCGGTCGCGCTGCCTGGGCCGGGCGCTGGGCCGCTCGGTGCGCACCCTCCGGCAGGTACGGCCCGGCGTGGCCCGCCCGCGGCGCGGGCGAGGGGCGGGCGGCCGCNTTGCTGCAGGAATCGCAGATGTGCTGTTGGCGTGCCCGGCGTTGTGCGCGCGGATACACGTGTGCACAGTGCCCTGTGAAGAGTTTGTAACTGCGTGTGTATGGTTACCCTCATAGCTATGTCCGTGTATTCTGTGGCTGCACGTTGATTGTGGTGTTTTAAGTGTTAATACTGTTAAACGTTTTAATAATGGTTGTTTTTATCCGCCCTTACCGTGCTCTGTAATTATGCAGAACAGGGAGGAGAGGCACATGGAGAATTCAGACCTTTTTGAAACCAGTTGGCAAAGAGTGAGGCCACAACTAAGCTGCAGGTGGTGGCAAGTTGTGGTTAACCTGCTTGAGGTGGTGCAAAAGCAGTAAGCTGAGAGGTGAAGGAAGTGGCAGCGGCTTGACGGCTGTCAGAGTAGAGATATGGGGATAACATGGGGTTTGGAGGAACTGTAGAAAGGAGTGGTAGAGTGTGGCAGGCTTCTGCTGGGCGAAGTGAAAACAGCTCACATGGACAAAATTCGGAAGTGTCCAGCTGAATGGAAGAACAGCGAAGTCAGCAGGAAATGACACATGTAGGGAAAAGACGGCTGGGTTGAACCCTTGGAAAGAAGGAGGGAGGTTAGGGTTCACACATCAACTAGAGGTCACACAGGTGCCTCTGAGGCTCCTGCCTAAGCAAGTCAGATGCAGCAGCTGAAGCATGACCAGAGGCAGTCCCAAGAGGCACAAGAGGTTCTGAAGAGGGATGATGTGATGAGGAGCTGTCATCTGTGCTTTGGTGGTGAAGTCCTCATGTTTCTCTGGGGAAGAGTTTATAAAGAACTTCCTCCCTTGCTGATCCCCTCCACATGCTGGAGGAGCTGTCAGCCTGTTGTCTTAGTAACTGTATCCAGTACCTACTCTGAATTGTTATCTCCCTCCTGTCTTTGCATCTGCCTTACCGTGCTATATATAATTGTGTTAAAGACACACGGTGGGTTTTCTGTGTACAGTGGTGCTTTGCATCCATCCTTGCTGTTAAAGCAGCAGCCACACTGCTTTGGAGAAGCTGGAGCTGGCAACGTGATTGCTGCCATCTGAGCTGCCCAGCACCAGGTGCTCATTATGGCTCTGTGCACTGGGCTGTGTGCTTCTGTTGAGGTAGGGTCCTGCCCCAAAATGCTCCCTGTTTGCACCACAGCAGAAGAGGTTTGCAGGTGCGCAGGGCGTTGCCTTAGTGGACATACACCATCGTTGATTTCTGAGCGTGGTGACGTGCTGGAAGGTGACAGCTCCTTTAAGGTGTGACCTGAGATGCCACGTGCTAGGGTCTCTTTGACTTAACAATGGTGTGGGAACAATTCTGAGAAGTCGTGTAACTGGGGGAAAGTGTTAATCATTTGGTGTGTGAGTCACTAGCAAATTAGAACAAGGCTTGTTTCTCCAAGTGAGGGCTGCTCCTTTATACATGACCCGGAATGCTACCACCAGCTGGTGAAACCTACATTTCTCCTATTTTACCAAAGATGTGACACGTGGCACGCTTAGCCAGGTGATTTCTGGGGCAGGTACAATCACAGTGATACCTTCAGAGAAAAAGGGATCGGGAAACAAACCTGCTGACTGTTTCAGAGCTGCATGTACTGGCACACTGTGGTTAGGGGTAGGCACACAACAGTTGTCCAGAACACAAGGCAGAGTCTCAGTGTCTTTCATTGCAGCTTCTTGGACAGTTAGGGCCTCATCTCTTGCTTCTCACATAGGAGACAGAAGGGCAAAGTGATGCCAATTTTTTCTTTATTTTGCAGCAACTGTAGCACACAGTCTTGGTGCTTCTCCCAGAAGAGAGCTGCAGATGTGTTTTCTCTCAGCCATTTACTTTAGCACAGAGCTTTTAAACTTTTTCTTTAACCTTATAGTAAGCTTACACGGGGTCTGTACTCTTTCTTAATGAGTTACTGTCTGGGATGCTCGAATTACCTTCACAACTTTATAGAGTACCCAGGAAAACATTAGCGGACAGAGGAGAGCTCATATTCCTTGATATATTCTATTTGTGATTAACTTCATATTATCTGAGACGATGCATAAATTGGGGAGGGTTTGACCAATGCAAGTACTGACACGCACTGCGGATCGTGGTGCTTTAGGTACACGACTGGATGGAGTCAACAGGAGGTTTGTCTGGCTTAGGGCTGGCTCTGTGTGAACCAGATCTATGCTAGCAGTGCTGGGCTGAGGCGAGGCACTCACAGTGGCACAACGCCTTGCTCTCTCTTCTCCACAGGTCCTGCTGGTTTTGCAAGATCTCATGTCTAGGACGTTGGTCCCAAGGTGGTGTGCTGCATGGAGTGGGGCTGCAGCTTGATGGGCTCTGTTGGATTCTGGCTGGTCCGGCAGCTGGGCTGTGTATCCTCAGCACCACTGATTTGGTGCCATGTTGAGCTGCCCATAGATAATTGAGTTCACATTCCTATCTGGGATGCCAAATCCATCTGTGAGTTTGAATAATTGAACTGCCAAGGGGTCAATTTCAGAACCATTAATAGTTTTGATGATATGAAGTGTTTGCTGAATGTATTTTAGCATGTTATACCACTCAGTCCTGTAGCCGATAAGACACGGAATTAAATATCTCTTTGGTCCTTGATGTTTCTTCTGTCTGTGGCAGAAATAACTTCTCCAGAAGTTATTTTGTTATTTAAGATCAACTGTATCCCATTTTTCCTGCTCTGGTGATACTGAAGTTGGGATTTCTACATAAAATTCCATCGTGAAACTGAAGTTCTGAATTACATCTAATCGTTACCTTCTGTATTTGCTGCTGGATTAGGATACTTTGAGATGTTGAAACCATCATCAATTACATTTTAGTTGTGAGTATAGTGGTGTTTTCCTATAGCTTGTGAAGAATGTTCATGTTCTCCAGAACTGCAGGTTTAGTGCCAGTGAAAGGTGGTCAGTGATTACTGGGTATGAAGCAAAAGGTCACCAGGAAGTGGAGTTCCCAGCTCACTGAAGGCAGAAGGAGTTACGCCATTGGGGGATATTCTGACCTTCTGGAGCTCAAAGGCTCTGTAGCCTTAAACAACCAAGAAATAGGCACTGCGTGCTAGGTTCTGTGACTGCAGGAGTGGTGGAGCTCTTCTCTGGTCCAGGTCTCTTAGGAAAACCAAAGTCTGCTCTTTTGCAGTACTGACCCTTCTTCTTTCTGACAGGGCAACTGTACTCTGGCAAGACACTCCCTGTCTGGTAAGTCTTTTGTTTTGTATTTCACTTTAAGCTATGTAGGCAGAGAACTGGTTCTGGAAACTGATTGTAGGTTTGGTTGGGAGTTAGTTCTATCAATCGTACAATGAAGAAGCGTGTTCCCATGTTAGGCTTCTCTTGCCTAGTGTAAGTGCCACCCAGTCCATGCACCTGCTGTGCAGATTTCTCAGCAGCAGTGCTGTATTTCAAGTGTTGTAATGCTTGAAGCACTTGCTGTTGCAGAGACCAGCTCTCTGATAAACTGCTTTGAAAATGATGGGTGAGTGTTAACTGAAATGTCAGAGAGAGTACGACCATGAAGTCATCTGGTGTTTAAACTGCATTTTCTTAGAGCTGTGCTACCTTTGTATGGGATTACATCACTTGCTTCTGAGTCTGCTTTGAGAAATCAGTTAAATCTGCTCATCTTTCCTGGCTATAGAGTTCCAGTGTTATTAGCTGTTCATTAGAGGATGGTGTCAATGTTGTAATGTCTTTTTTAAAGATCAAGTGGAGAAAAGCTTTTTCTTTCTGGCCTTGTGTAATTGAGATAATTATGTTCTACGATTGGTATGCTGATTCTCTTTAAGATCAGTCTGGAAATAGGCCCAGTGCCCTGAAAGAGGCAAAGGACAGGAGTTCAGTAAGTGCTGTGTCAGGGCACGTGAGCAGTGTGGCACAGGGTCACTGAGGCATAGGAAACCCTGAGACAGTGTGCAAGAATCCTTCCCATTTTGAGTTTTGAAGCAGAATTGTTCTTGGGCCAGTGAATGAAGAGGGAGACAGATGGTGGTAGCTTGCTGCTCTGCCCTGTGCCCCATTTTTGGGGTGTTTTTCCTCCTTACTGTTCCATGCAATTGTGAGAGTTCTGGAGAGCACCTCTTAGGGGACTGACACATGTTCCTGTTAGGAACCCCTTTGTGTTGGTGGGATTAGCTCACCAGCAACAGTCCTGAGGACTGGGTGATGTTCCTGTGAGTAACACCATTCTCATTCACAGGTGTGGCTGGCAGCCAGGGACTGGCCTATACTGACAGCAGGAAGCTCTTGTAAGTATCCACAGGAGAGCTGTGGTACGTGTGGTTAGGGACTCTAACGCTGAAAACACTTGGAAGCTGAAAGGCAGAGTGTAGTCAGCTGTCAGAAAATCTGTGTGTGTTTCTTAGGAGCATGGAGAAAAAAAATAGGGTTCTCTGGCTTTTGCAGCTCAGAAGCTATAGCATGTTTCAAGAAAATAAGGTCTGTCTGGAACCAGATGTCAGGGCAGACGGGGCAGGAGGGAGAGGAGCAGCAATTCATCATTTTCTACCCGTTGTTTATCTGACTGTGAATCTGGTTTGCTCCATGTAGCCTCCCAGTAGGATTTCTGTTGGATACATGAGATGGTCTCCTGCAGGAGGAGTGGGATGGTTCAGGGAGCTCTTGTTCATATGACAAGGGCTGCATTGCTACGATGGTCTCATTATTTCCACAAATACTTTTATTTTTTATTTTTTTAACCTTAAGAGTGCATCCATAAGAGTTTGAAACACTAGTCTGCTTGCACCAAGCAGCCTGTATTAGAGGAATTGCTAAAGCACATTTGCTTCAAGTTTCCAAGTACAGTATCCACAGGGATAAAAAACATCTGTGGGAACATGATTGCCAGCTCCCTGTGAAGAGACACAGTGGAGGGAAACAGCTGTCTCTTGGATGTGTAGGCGCTGCCATTTTATGGTGCTTTTTCAGATTTTTTTTTGTAGAGGTTAACAAATGGTTCCTGTGATCACATCCTAGCTATACAGTAGGCTGACTAGGTCAACCTTTTACCAGTATTTAAAACACAGGAGATCTGTTTGGATGTCTCTGTAAATAATCAGAATTCCATAAACGTCACTTCTCACTGAATTTCTGAGAGCTCTACTGAATTGTTTCCATGCTTCTTAGTGGGATTTTTGCCCCTTGAACAAGTAAGTAGGATTCCCTTGGAGCAAATACGTTTGAATGGCTGAGCAGCCTTCAGATTACTTAAACAAGCAAATGTAAGTTTTGAGCTTGAGTCTGGAGCTGGCAGCTTCCAGAGGAACTTGCTTTATTGTTCTGTGTTCATATCTTTCTCTCTCTCTGCAGAGTAAATAGCTCCAGTGTCTTCACTGTCCGTTATTTCAGGACCACAGCAGTACATAGTAAGTAAAAAGGCAGGAGTCAGTGGGGAGACTCTTGTGTTACCTGTTGCTGTTCTAACAACAGCCGAAGCTGCCTTTTCCATCACTGGTCTAAACTCATTGGTGTCACGCTTCGTTGGGCACTGAGCCCTGAAGATTTTGTCCGGTATTTCTGTCACATTGTAACTTAGAATCAGGCGGGATTTTCTGTCACATCTTAATCAATACTGAAGCAAGGAGAAGGCCAACATTTTATGAGTGTTCACCCACTCACTCTTCAGAGTCCTGGTGATAAGAATGAAGAGGTGCCAAATGTTTTGAGCTGTGAACACATTCAAGTCTGTCTGCCTGTCTCTCTCACAGGGGATGACGTGGTTACGGTGAACACCCCAGCTTTTGCAGAGTCAGTCACAGAAGGAGATGTCAGGTGGGAGAAAGGTAAGTAATTGCCTCTTCCCTGCAATTCTCAGCACTATTCCTTCTGCACTGGATAGCTTGGGGATGGACTGTAGTTCACTGACAGACAGCCTGTTTTATATTCTTCAGTCTGTGACAAACGAGGCAGTTAAGGTTAATTACAGTTCTAAGGAGTAAGGATTGCAATTACT
Organism: Odontophorus gujanensis; assembly: GCA_013399175.1. NCBI lineage: Eukaryota > Metazoa > Chordata > Aves > Galliformes > Odontophoridae > Odontophorus > Odontophorus gujanensis. Next base: position 204,017 of record VXAB01003469.1, read on the forward strand.
GCTTCAGTTCTTCTGTCCTGAGTGATGTTGGATGAAGAGAGATGTTTACATTGGAATCAGACTCTCTGCAGTAGATTGTTTGAGTTGCACTTTTCTTTAGAACATGTGGAAAATGGGTTGAGAAAATTCTGGGTTAATGGGAAACTGCTGTGGGTTAAGAGGGGAGGCTGGAGCACACCTCCTTCTTCACAGTGGTCTTCATATCTGTCATTCAGCTGTTGGAGACACAGTGGCGGAAGATGAAGTGGTGTGTGAGATTGAAACAGACAAGGTAGGAATTCTCTGGACCAAAACTTTTTCTGGTTCTCTAGTGAGTACCTTCTATGGCTCCTCTCCAGCTGAGCCTGCACACTGAGCCTGCCTGTCAATCCTGCTCACTTCACGGGGACAAACTTCTCTCATTTACTATGAAAGCAGTCCCTTAAGTGAGAATTGTTTGGTAATTCTTCCTTCCTCGTACACTTGATCAAACATCAGTGGAGCTGATGTTTGTGGGAGCTGCGATTTCACTCCCTCCTGTTAGGGTGCTCCTTTTGTGTTTAAACAGGAGAAATCTGCACAGCCATTTGATATCTTCAGGCTGTTTTAAATTCAGTCGTTAAATTTACTCACCCCTTAAAATACTCTTAGGCTTTGAAGTTTGTGCAAAAACTCCCTGCCAAGTTTTTTTCAGTGCTGCTGTCAGGAAGATGCTGGCAGTAGGTCAGTTCTGCCTTGTACCTTGAAGCAGGGAGATCAGACTATGTGATCTACTGCCAGCATCTCCTACACTTCTCAGTGTCAGCACAAAATCCCACTGGAGGGCATGCAAACTTGTGGAAATGGTGCAAGACAGAGCTTCTTGTCCGTGCCAGACTACAGTGTTTGTCTGTACATATTGGCATCTTTGCTCAGGCACTCAGTCCTCATGCTGTGTTTGGGAGAATTTAAAGACTTTCCTTTTTACAGACATCGGTGCAAGTTCCAGCCCCAGCAGCTGGTGTGATTGAAGCCCTTTTGGTACCTGATGGTGGCAAAGTGGAAGGGGGGACACCTCTGTTCAAACTCAGGAAAACTGGAGGTAAGTCAGGGTTTAAATTGCACTTACCTTCCCATTTCAACCAGGTGTTTGGGTTTTTTTTGTTTGTGTTTTTTTTGTTTGTGGTTTTTTTTTCTTAAGACAGAAGCAAGGTCCTGAGGGGCTAAAGAAAAAAAAAACAAAACATAATTGTAGCCCTTCTGTGAGGGGAAATTTGCCTTTTACTTATTCTGGAAGAGACTTCAGTACTAAGCTAAAATTATCTGAGAATTCTCTTAACATTCTTCTTTGTCCACCCTCTTGAGCATCCAGTCTCCTGCACAGTGAGGAGATCTAGGGTGTTGATGGTAAAACACCATGGGGTCCACATGGGGTGGCTCCTATCAATTTATTATTATAGTAGAGAGTATAAAGGCAGTGTGCTAGAGGATTAACTTCTGTCAGGCTGGTTGGGCTCAGAGATCCCTGGAAGTAAAAGCTGTGGTTGCTCTTAGGATAATTGTTCTTTCTTTTCTTTCAGCTGCTCCTGCCAAGGCCAAACCAGCAGCAGCCCCTCCTCCTCCTGCTGCAGCACCTGAACCTGTAGCTGCAACTCCTCCTCCTCCTGCTGCAGCACCAATTCCCACTACAATGCCACCAGTGCCACCTGTGTCAGCTCAGCCCATTGACAGCAAACCAGGTGAGGGAAGAAATACTTTCTCTTATTTTAAAGCCTCTTTTCCACGGGGAGTGTTGGTAAGGTTAAAGGCAACAAACTGGCACATATGGTGGAGGCCTCTCTGCATACACCTGTCTGGAGAGCTCAGCTGTGCCTGGAGTCTGCTGGCCCAATTCAAGGCTGTTAGGCACCTTAAGCAAGTGGCTCAAATGGGCCTTCCGTCTCAGGGCATGGCCCTCAGCTCCTGGTTTTCCTTCTTGACTGATGTCTTCTTTACCCCTCAGTGTCTGCAGTGAAGCCGGCTGCAGCTCCAGTGGCAGCCCCTCCTGGGGAGGCAGTGCCCAGCAAAGGTGCCAGATCAGAGCATAGGGTAAGCTGTGGGAAGAAGGGCCTTGCTGGTGCTTCTGTTGCTGGGTGATGACTTCTTTTAGCATAACCTGTGAACTTGCTGAATGGATCTGTTTCTTTCTGTTCACACTTGGCTTGTCAGGGCTGTGACAGATTGGAAAATGCTTTACTTGAGAGCACCACTTGGAGGTGGCATGGAGGGAGCCAGGTCTGATCTCACGTTGGTCTTTTCTAGGTAGAAGTCTTGTCCTCAGCTCTGCTGACTGAGCACAGACTGCTCAATGTTCTGGTCTGTGCACAAGCCCTCAGCAGAGGGCTGAGAGTGCTGCAGCTACCTTGTATGTCCTTAAGAAAACTTGATGGAGCAGTCTGCTTTCTCAGCTGTTTTGCTCTTCTTTTATTAGCCTCATGCTGGAAATTTAACTGTACTCGGCGTTTTTGAGAAACGCACAGGTCAGAAGCAGTTCTACAGTGATGCATTTCAATTCTGCATTTCAAATGAACTGTTAGTCAAGTTGGGCAGCTCCATTGTGTGACCAGCTCCTCAGCCTGCTGTGCTCCTTCAAGGAGACCTGAGGTGAAAACCTTAGCCATTTTACTGGTCAGTCTGATAGCAAGAAGGGCCTTTTTTTGTTGCTTGTCTGTTTTTCCTCTTGGGTGAACTTGAGGCAGCCTCTGCTTATTTCTCTTTCATTTTCAGGTGAAAATGAATAGGATGCGTCAGCGTATCGCCCAGAGGCTGAAGGAGGCTCAGAACACTTGTGCCATGCTGACCACTTTCAATGAGATTGATATGAGGTGAGGAGCAAACCTTTTGTTTTTTACCTTTACTAGTAGAAAAACATGAAGGCAGTCGTCTTTAAGTAGCAGTGGAGACCTTGCTGACTGCATTTGGGAAGACCAACAACGTGTCTTCTGGCACCTCTTCCTTAGATCTATTTCCTTTACCTCTGCATTTTCGTCAGGGCTGTGTTGGTGTTGCAGCAGGAGAGGTGCATAGTTTCCTGATTCATCTGTTGCTTGTTAAAGGAGCAACCCAGCTCCTCATCTGTGTGGTTCGTAGTGGAGGTGGAGGACCAGCAGATGTTGAGCAGATGAGCAGGAGTGAACGTTATCATTTGGACAGCGGCTGTTAGGAGACACCAAAAGCATCTGCCAGGTTACTGCTTTTGGATGTGGGCGTATTTGGCCACCCATGAAGCTCATCAGCTCCTCAGATGAGCATTGCACAGGTCTGCAGCCCTTGCTGTCAGATGGTTCAGCTTTCCAGACACAGACCAAGGTCCTTCTCCCTCCCCTCTTGGCAGGTGGGGGTCTCCTTACCCAAGTGCTTGCATGGACTGAGCACTCTAATGGCTTTGAAGGGTGGGCAGCTTATGTTACAGTGCATTAGGGGGAAATTGTGCCCAAATCAAATTGCCTTGTGAAATCCTATTCTAGTCCTTAAGACAAAACATGTAAATATTTGGGTCTCAGAACAATAAGGTTGGCAAAATAGTCTTGATTGGAGGGGAAGTGCTTCAGCGTTATCTCCTCTCTGAGGTTCACTGAAGTGTCACTTTACACTGGCCTCAGGCTCTCATTGCATCTGATAATATGGTTTGGATTGATTGCTGTGCTGACGACTCGTGAGGGTCTGAGCTGGGGCCTCCTGCTTCCCGTTGGGGGTCAGCATCTGAAAGGAGTAAGCCATAATGAGTCACTTTCATAGCAAACCTTGTCCTCATTGCTGCAGTCCTTGTATCTTGGGAGGCACTAATGTCTTTGGGCAGTAATCCTAGCCCTAAACAAGGTTAGGTGCAGGAAAACAAATGCTCTAAACCACAAAGACCCCTGCCCCTTGCTGAAACTGTCTCTTCGAAGACTTAAGGTCTCTGGAGTCATGAGAGATGAACCAAGCAATTCCACAGCATTTGTTTTAGACTAGAATAGGCAGAGATCATTTACTTTTTGTAAATGTTCTCAGTTCTGATAAATACAAGCAGGGAGGGAACAGGACTTACCTGCTTGAAGACTGTGGCAGAGCTAGCAATTGGCATCATAGCATCTGGGAAGAGTTCTTTCATATTCATTCAATTCCCAAAGCCGAAGAGTAGGGTTCAGAGATGTCATTGTGCTGCTGGTTGGTGTTGGGCTTGCACAAGGGTTAGAGTTGTTTACCTCTGGCATTTCCTGTACCTTTTCTTCTCTTGGCATTTTTTCCTGTTTCTTCATTCTTCCAGGGTCAGCCCAGATGCATCTGGATTTGCTTTCTGCAATGCCACACCTTTTACCAACCTTAGTGGCTCCAGAGATCCAGCAGAAGTATTTGCAGCCTTATCAGGTCTAAGCAGGAAATATGCCATGCCACATCTTGCTTTTGTGCCTGGCGGTACAAGCTTTGTACACCTGTCCTGTTGAGTTTGGGGTCCAGGAGCAGTTCCTGTTTGATCTTTTGGCAGAGGCTTTAGGGCAACCATCAGCCCGTTTCATCTATGCTATTTAAAGGATTTTTCAGGATGCTGGAAGTTTGCCAGTTGGTAGTACAAGTTTGCAGCCCTTGGGATGGCACTGAGGTCTATTATAGAGTGAGAGAATGGCATTTTCTTGGACTCCCTGCTGACCAGTGTTGCAATATGTTTTGCAGCAACATCCGGGAGATGAGAGCCGTACACAAGGATCCCTTCCTGAAAAAGCACAACCTAAAATTAGGTTTCATGTCAGCTTTTGTGAAAGCTTCAGCTTTTGCTCTGCAGGACCAGCCTGTTGTGAATGCAGGTGAGTGGTGACCCTTGCTGATGAGTTGCACTCCTTAGCAATGAATGTGGCAGAGTGGGCAAAAGCAGACAGCCTGGTCCGAGGCAGGGCTATCAGTGTGGATAAGCAAGTCAAATATAAGAGGAAAAGAGGACAAAGTCCTTCAGGCTGCAGTTGATGTTGCTAATGCCACTTGCGTAGGTAGAGTGCATGTTGCCAAGTGTCCTATTAGCAAGGGGTTGCCAGGACTGGGGGTGGGACTGTGAGTGCTAGATGTCTTAGCCCCAAGAAAGCTGAGGCTGCTGCTTGGTTTAGTTGCTGTAGGTGCAGTGCAGTTCCTGGTGAGTGCCAGACGTGTTTGCTCAAACCCAGAAGAGGAGAACAGTCAAGGCGGTGTCTGAGAGGCACTGACCTCTGGGTACCTTGGTTCCTTTCTGTGTATCCTGATACTTCTCCCACAAAGGCAGTGAGGTCTCACTTTCTATAGATGAGCAAGTTGTTATAATTTACAGCTATTTCTGGCTTGTTGAGCTTTTGATCTTTGGGTACTGCATGTATAACATGGCTCTTTTTCTTTTAGTAATTGATGACACAACCAAAGAGATTGTGTACAGGGACTATGTGGACATCAGTGTAGCTGTAGCAACTCCCCGGGTAGGTACCTTCAGTGCTTTGGCCATGGTTCCTGTAGCCTTGGGTCTGGGATGATTCTGCACTTTGAGCCGACGCAGCTTGCAGCAGGATCTTACTGATGAGACTGCTTATCTAGATGAGACAGCTGATGTATTGTGGACTGCTGAGGTGGGATTTGGGAGAAGGTGAAGGACGAAGAATTTTTTTGCCACCATGTTAAGACTTTACTGTAGTAACAGTAAAGTTACTTCCAATAAAGATCTTGGTGGTGGTTGAGTAGGGAGACCTCTTTTTCTTGCACTCCTGAGAATATGACATAGATAATAAAACCTTTTTATGTTCTGACTAACTCTGCTGTTTCATCCCACCATTTCAGTAAATCATATTCCCACTCAAAAGAGATGTTCCCGCTGAAGGGAGAGCATGGGATGGAAACGCATGCTGAATTAGGTATTTCCATCATAAGACAGAGGTTTGACCTCAGAAGGCTGAAATTCTGTCATTGCTCTCAAAGCATAAGGGGGCTCCCACATGAAGAGACTCTCTTCTTCTGAAGGAGAAAGAGATGGCAGCTGCCCAGTGCCTCACTCACTACTGCTACTGTGGGCCTGGGGATACTAACAGTCCTGGCTGATTTTATATGATGGGTTTATAGGCAAAGATGATGTTTCATTCATTGTACAGGGCCTCTGTGGGTGCCGTGCCAGGTTTCCTGGCAGGCTGGCAGAGCATGAGGCAGCTGTGCCAACCACCTGCTGTGGGCTGAGCAGGAGGTAGGAGTGGTGCTGGGCCGGGGCCAGGCTCCTGCCCAATAGCAGTTATCTGTTTGTCACTGCCATGAATTTGCTGATTGTGCGTTTTGCTTCCCCCTAGGGTCTTGTGGTCCCAGTCGTCAGGAATGTAGAAAATATGAACTTTGCTGACATAGAGCGAGCTATCTACGAGCTGGGGGAAAAGGTAAGAAAAGCTGGAGGTGTTTTTGAAAAAGATTGGGAGGGCACTGGACAGGCGTGAATTGATTTGGTCCCTTTGCAGCGTCATCTGTGACCTCCGACACACTGAGTTATGTTGTAGGGAACAGTCCAGTTAACAGCTGTAGCTGTGCCCCTGCTTTACAGGACAGATCTGTCTAATTGTTGCCTTTCCAGAAGAGTTCCCACTGTGTATTAATGATACAGTGTGTCTTCACCATTTCTTTTGGAGGCCAAGGCTGAACTGCCCTGGGATACGAAGTCCCTCTTATCTATTTCCTACACAAGCAGGAGTTGGAGTCAAAGGCAAGAAAATCCTTCCCCAAAGACAGCAAATATTCAAGTCTGAAAACAGAACATGTTTTCAAGTAATTGATGCTGGTTTTCAGTTGAACAAATCAATAAGTGAAGATCTGGCCATCAGCATTTATTCCTGGAGAGGGTGAACATTCAGACCCTTGTCCATTGCCTTTTGTGGACCGAGTGGCTTTCTGAGACCTTACCTTTCTTCCAGGCACGGAAGAATGAGCTGGCTATTGAAGACATGGATGGTGGCACTTTCACAATCAGCAATGGAGGAGTTTTTGGGTCACTCTTCGGGACACCTATCATCAATCCGCCGCAGTCTGCTATCTTAGGCATGCATGCCATCTTTGACAGGCCTGTGGCTGTGGGAGGCAAGGTAGGTGGAGTGGCACACGAGGTTTCAGTGAGTAGAGAGGAGGGCTCTGTGGGATGAGGATCATGCTTCATATGCTGTTTCTAGGAGGGTGGCGTCACTTTCTGAAGGACTTCACTGTGAAGAAGGAATAGAGACTAAAAAATGAAGGGCAACTTTACTAGCACTGATACTTATTTGAGATGTGCAGAGGGCCTTGCCCTATCCATAAGGGGGGACAGCTGAATAACCTGCTTGGGTGTGGAGAGGAAGGGGCTGTAGTCTTTGTGATAGAGAACAGCTCCAAAGAGGGACCAAGTGTTGTGCAGTGCACACCAACCTAGTGCTGGTGCCTGGGTGAATGAGTGGGTGTGAATTCTGCCATGCAGTGGTCCAAGCCCCTGATTCAGGGTAGGAAAAAGCCAGGTCTTCCCTAGACTGAGTGTAGGGTATCATACAGGCGGTAGGACTGAGCGTGCTAATACCTGTCTCGTTCTTTCCCTTCAGATCGAGGTCCGGCCCATGATGTATGTGGCACTGACCTACGATCACCGGCTGATTGACGGCAGAGAGGCAGTGACTTTCCTGCGCAAGATCAAGGCAGCGGTGGAGGATCCCCGCGTGCTGCTGCTCGACCTGTAGAGCAGCCACACCCCCACACAACCCACCCAGGGCAGAGACGCAGCACCAGCAGGGGCACAACGCAGGGCATTCAGGAACTGGCTGGGGTCATTCCAGTCTCCCTCCCTCCCCTGAGATCAGAGATGTCCCAGAGGGAATTGGGAGGATAGCTCCTACCTCCTTTCCTGTTCTGTTTAATGGATGGTTCGGTCTCTCACTAGGATTGCCATGCAGTGGGCCAACCACTGAACGGCACTGCCTTTCTGGAGCCATCTGTGTGGCATCCTCTCCCTCACAGCACCAAACTCACACCTCTAGCTTGTCCAATACCACTGGAAAATGCTTGCTGCTGCTGTGCTAGGGTACTCTTTCCTACCACTCCAAGGTGGGTTCAGCTTTATTTCCTAGCACTGAGGTTCTGGGAGGAGAGGGAGAGGAAAAGCTACTGTTCTGTCCCCATTTTGCTTGAAAATATATCACGCTCATCTGTCTTGCAAGGGCAGCCTGGGTTTCCCAGGCCAATTGCAGCAGAGTTTTTGATCAGAGCAGGGCTGAGGTAGGTGTCGTGCCCCTGGCAGTGCCCTAATTACACTCCCTCCACGGACTGGAATGCAGTGTTTGCATCTCCCCTGCTATCCCTTGGAGATCGTTAGTCTCTCTAGCCTGGCCACTGAGGCATGAATGTTCTTGGCCAGGTGGGCAGAGTCCATGATCTCTGTGGAGGTAGCACTGTTCCTGGGGATGGGAGGCCACCCTTTCACCATGACATGCCCAGCACTAGGCTAAGAAACAGCCCCCAGCAGCTGTCCTTGAATCACAGCAAACCAGTGGGTGGGTCTGCGTGTGAGGGCTTGGCCTGCTGCCAGCGGACAGAGCTGGGGGGGCTGGTCTGCAAGTGTAATGTATATCCCAGCCCAAGGCTGCTGGTTTTGGGGG
>VXAB01003469.1:212625-224208 GCA_013399175.1 Odontophorus gujanensis
GGAGGGACAGTCCTTAATCTGATAGCGCACACATGTATTGGGGAGTGAGGGGGTTGCTAGTGCCTGCAGAGTCTATTACTCTTACCCTCTACACAGAACTTGTAACTAAAATATTTAACACAGCGGATTTTAAATGAAATAAATCTGGGCAACAACTGCAAGGTGAGCTGCGTTTGGGGAAGCAGTTCCTGAGCAAGGCCTCTGTGACATGGCACAAGCAGCCTGTTATCTGAGAATGAGAGAAAGGGGATTGGAGCGGGATCTTTCCCTGCTGCTAGTAAATGGAGGTTTCTCTGGCTCTGAACTCTCCTGTTCTCAAATCCTCTGGCACAGAACTGTCCCTTACCAGAAAAAAAGTGAGGTTCTGGGTCTGGAAAGCATCCTATTCCTGTTCTAGCAGCAGGAGTCTTATCAATGGCAAAAAAAAAAAAAAAAAGCCAGCGTTTTCTGAGTGGTGTGATGGCTGAAAGGAAGAACTAGGACAAGCTCTCAAAGTATGACTCTGGAGCCAGATCAGTTTTTCCATGATACAACAGGGGTTGTAAATCATGAAAGTGAGAAAAAGGATTTTAAGGGTTGCAGAGAGATAAGGGAGGCAAGAAGTGTAAAGTGAAAGCTGTCTCTCATCAGGGATGCTGAGAGCATTTCTCCAAGGAGCTGCCCCTGTTGGAGTGTTAAGAAACCATTCCTGGATTGTGGTAGGGTTTTCCCATCTCTGACATAAGCTTCAGAGAATGGCTTGCCCTTTCCAGCTATGAGTAAAGGCAGCCTCTTGTAAGAGGAAACTATTGCACCCACAGCTGTGATGCTGAGAGAATTTTCTAGTACTTGTTCCTACTGCTTCCTGGCAGATAAGAAATAGATGTGTGGCTTCAGCCTTCCTTTGTGCCTGACTGAGATAGAAGGTTAGGAGATGAGAGAAAGGGGAAAAAACCCAAACCTTATGCTATGAGAAGAGCAGTGTATCCGGCTGCTGTTGCAAAAATAAATGGAGAGAAGGTTCCGATTAAAAAATTGCTGCTGATACCCAGCACCCATGCACCTTCAGAATACAGTGGGCCCTCCGTGCCTGTGTACACGAGGCTGTATTTTGTCTGGAGCTGCAATAAATGAGGCCTTTGAACCACGCAGGCTCTTACACCACTCCAGCAGGACAACCTGGTTGATTTAGTCTACCTTGCTGCAGCTCACTGTACGAGGCTTAAGCAGCTGCTGTGCTTGGAGCCTTGTTTTCTGTGACCCTGCTGGGTGACAGCGAGGGTGCTGCGTGGCAAGGGTGCTGGGGCATAGGTGACAGGCTGTGCCAGTCCTGCTGAACCCTGCTGTATCACAGCACCCCAGCCGTGGCGCTGCAGCAGGAGCACAGCTTCTCCCAGGCTCTGCTTCCCTCTGCTGGCCGAGCCCTGCTGCTGCTGCCCGGGAGCCAAGATGAGAGAGGCTGTTAGTGGGCTGTTGCAGCTGGAGGCAGCCAGAGTTGGAACCAGCAGCCACACCAGTGCTTCGCTGCTGCCAGGAGCTCATTAGTACGGGGGATGCTCGGGAAATGGGAGCTTACTGGGAGAGGAGGATCAGAAGTATGCTACCGATGATGCTAGATACTCCTTCAGCCTAGAGCTGCTTTGGTGCACAACAAATCAAGCTGTGCTAATTCTCATCAGTCATCATAAAATCATAGAATGGTTTGGGTTGAGCATTGACAGAAACAGAAGGACACTCCTGCAAGCAGTCACATGTGGTTTATTCTTTTCACAGAGCTGGGAGTAGGAGAGACGGGCTCCATCCCACCCCTGACCTGCAGCAGCCATTGCCACACACATGCAGCTGGTGAATGGCACAGAGTGCAGGCTCAGGTACCAGCCAGCAGAGGCCCAGGGAAACACAATTGGAAGCCACAAAAAATAATGGAGGACATCAACTGTGGTAGCAGCAGAGATAAAACCAGAGGGAAGAGGCCCCACGGCACCGTGCTAAGCAGTGGGCCATGGCCTCTCCATGGCAGCCAGGAAGGGTGGTACAGAGGAGGTTCAGGGCATAGGCTCCCATCCCACCAGGGGCTGTAATGGAAGAACCCTCAGCTTCCCCTTGAAGATGCTAGCAAGCGTAGGCAGCAACAAAAGAAGATTTGAGGCTGCAAAACCTCATGCACACCCTCCCCCTTTGCAAGCAGACCTCCCCCCACTGCAGGCAGAGGCGCCAAGTGGGTTCACAGGCTTTGGGTGGGACGCAGCCCCTGGAGCTCCCCCTGCTCAGCCCACCAGCTTGCTCCAGGGGACGGTGCTGAAGAAAGAGTGGGACTTGAGCTTGGCAATTCCACCTCCTCCTGCACCCAAACGCCGTTTGGGGTTGTGCTGCAGGAGCTGCAGAGAAACATGGGACAGAAGTTGGGGAAGATGGGAGTTCTGGGAAAGCTGCCTAGGCTTGACTTGGGCCAGCCTCGACCCTGGTCCTCCCTCCCCATGCTCCCCAGTCCTTACCTGAGTGAGTAGTGATGTGGCTGCTGCGCTGAGACCCTCGGGCAGAAGCAACTGGGTGTGAGGGTAGATCCCTGTTGGGTGGCTTTGAGACAGTGGCTGCAGGAGGCAGAGGGTGATAGTGAGCAGTGGCACTGAGCCTTCAGTACCACCCAGCCCCATCCCAACATGGCAGGTTAAAATCCAAGGCTCTAGACTCGCAGGGCGCTAGGAACCACACTCCAGGAGCAGTACAGCATGGAGCCAGTGCTGGAATACAGCCCCTTTTCAGACAGGAGTTCTTGCTCTGCAGTGTCCCCTCTGTGCCCCCATCCCAGTGCTGCACAGCCCCACTGCTTCTTACCACTCCAGTCAGCAGCTCATACAGCAGTGACCCAAAGCTCCAGCAGTCAGATGCTTCGGTTGGCTCCGTGATGCCCCCCACTTCTGCAGAAAGAACCAGCGAGGGACTTGGGCAGGCAGCAGGGAGCCTGGGCACCAGCCCTGAGACTGTTACATGGCAGCGCTGGTCAGTGGCATTGGGCAGAGGATGCGAGCCTTACCTGGGGCACTGTACAGCTGCTCCACTGCTTGGCTGCAGCACTGTGGCTCTACCTCTGTCCACTGGCCAAAGAAGGTGAGACGAACGTGACCTGAAGGCCAGCACCAAAGGGGTTAGGACAAGGTTAGCACAAAACCAAGGCCCAGCCACTCAGGCAATTAGCCCTTAACTAGGGACAGCTGGGACACATGGCTGTGCCCTGAGTGCTGAGGCACTGAGCAACTGCTGAGAGAAGGCTACTTAGATGGCGTCTACTTAGATCAGTCCATGAACCTCGGTGCACGCAGTACTGAGGCGCACAGCGGAAGAGGAAGGCTGGCTTTCCCCTTGCAAAATTCTGATTTTTGTTCCTAAGCATTCTGTGGCTCTTCAGTTTGTCTCAAACTTCTCCAGCTGCTCAGGCTTGAAGCATTGAGCAGGCTCAAGGAGTCCCCAGGAGCACGAGTACAACCTGAATGGGTGAAAGGGCAGCTCCACCAACCTCAAAATACAGCTCAGCTGCTCCCAGCTTCCCTGTGCCAGGATTTCTCAGGCAGACAGGTCCACACAGGAGCAGAAGCAGCATATTCCTGTACATCTCGTAATAACCTCTTGGAAATCTCAGATCACGCTTTCAGGCTCAGACACAGCCACATCTCCCCAGCTTCCCACCACAGCAGGCTCAGGAAGCACGAGACTCCTGGCAATGGAGTGAGCAGCCACCTGCCAGCCCAGCAGCCAGCCTGCACCTACCGGCTGTATCCAGCAGCAGGTTCCTGGGATTGAGGTCCCGGCACAACACGCCCTGTTGGTGAAGGCCCTCTAAGGCCAAGAGGATTTCTGCTGCCCACAGCTGCACCTGCTCCTCCTTCACAGCCCAGGCCTTGTGTCCATGCCCCCAGGAGGTCGGAGTCCTGCGGAGTCCCGATGGGGCAGGAGCACGACCACGGGGCAGACTGGTGGTCTGGCCACTGAGGGCCCTGGGCTCATGTTGGGGAGCTGCTTTTGCAATCACGCAGCCCTTGGCCTCACCAGCGGTCACAGAGTTCCAGGTGTGGAAGACCAGACCCTGCTCACAGTGGTTGGGGCTGGGAGTGGATGCAGCTTGGTCAGTGGAGCCCTGGCTGCTCCCTTGGGCGCAGTCCTTGCTGTTCTCTCCCCCGTGGCCCTGCACGGCTTGGGTGGCTGTGGTACACGGGGAACTGGAGCTGGAGGAAGGGCCCTGCTGAGTGCAGTACTTGGCACGCAGGTGGGACCACAGTGTCTCCCCTGCAAAGCAGAGAGGAAGAAGTGATGGGGCACAAAGCACGACAGGTACCACACACCGTGCTCCCTGCCTCTCATCTCCTACCCACCATCCCCACTTCTTTGGTCTGATCTCGGAACCCATTGCAAAGCCTCTTCATTTGTAACCACGTGTCCTTCTGAGAAAGGCTGTGCCAGCAGATAAAGCAGTCCTAACCCACAGAGACACAGCTGATGCATTAAAGCCAGGAAAGGAACGGGAGGCAGTGCTGCACTCACCCTGCACGTGCTCCAGGTGCAGGAAGATGGAGTCCTCACTCGAGTAGTAGCACAGCAGCTTCACCATAAAGGGGACGCCATGTGGGATGATGGTCTGACGCTCACGGGTCTCCACGAAGGACTTGGGGAGGCTCTGAGGAGGTACAGTATGGGTCAGTGCGGGTTACAGCATGGAACAGGTGTGAGCTTCCCAGGACCTGGCAGGGCAGAAGCCAGACAAGAGGGCTGTGGGTGCATGCTGCAGTCCTTTATTTTTAGGGGATGGGAACACTGAGCATGTTCCAAGGATGCTAGAAGCACCCACCACCAGCACTGAGCACACCATGCATGTGACCCACCACTGTTTTCAGGGCTGACTCTGAGTGCAGGGTGAGGCCTGAGCCGCCATCGCAGGGCTGAAGCCCAGCAGAGAAGCAAACAGATGAAGAGAACGGAACCTCCTCCTTCCTGCTCACAGGAAGTGGCAGAGAGGGCCGAGGGGACAATTGCGGATCAGGGAAGCTCCAGAGGAGGCCCCTCGAGCCGCTCTTTGCCGAGCTTCACGACTAAGGATTAGCACCGACAGCTCGGCTCTACGCGTGCAGCCTAGGGCCGCCACGGGACGGGGGCGGACGACGCACGGAGCCGTTACCCACCTTCAGGACGAAGGTGCCGCCGGTGCCCGGGTCCTGCAGCACCTGCACCTGCGGGCAGCGCGCGGCGCCGGTCAGACGCGGTGACGGCGCTCGGCAGCGCCACGTGGGCCAGCCGGGCAGCCCCGCCCCCACCCTCCGCGCTCCGGCCGCACCTTATCGATCAGCGCCAGCACCCGGCACCGCCGCAGGTTGTCCACCGCCGAACGCAGCGTCCTGACGGGCCGCAGGCGGAGGCTGCTGTACCCCTGCGGGCGGAGAGAGCGGGGATCAGGGACCCCCACCGCGCAGCGAGCATCGCCCGCACGGGGACGAGGGAGCGAGCGCGTCGCCCCCCGCCCGGGTCTCACCGCGCCGCCGGGGCTGCCGTCGCCCAGCGCCCGCTGCAGGTGGCAGGTGAAGATCTCCTCNCCATTGGCCGCGAGTGAGATCATCGCGGCGCGGAGACGCGCGCGTGGGGGGCTCCCACCGTTCGGGTTTTTAACGCCAATAACCATACCTGATAGGCTTGTAAATTAATTAACAGAATTGTTTTTATGTAGTTTCCTTCTCAGAGGTCGTAATGCTACCACGGTGGAAGTTTTACTGTTAGGAACAACTCGGGCCGTCAGGGCCGTCCCCTCAGCGCTGTCTGTGGCTCCTGCTGCTCACAGCCCCTCCTGCCCAGCTGAAGGGGCACGCAGCACAGCGAGCTGCCCACACCACGGCCCCACCTAGCACTCTCAGACCAGGTGAGGCTGCCCCAAACGTCCCGCTCGTGCTGCAGCCCTCTCTGGTTACCCAGCACTGGATAAGCCATGTCACTCCTCAGCTGAGCACAGCAGCTGAGCCATCACAGCCCTGCAGAAATACNCGCCGGGGCTGCCGTCGCCCAGCGCCCGCTGCAGGTGGCAGGTGAAGATCTCCTCGGCGCGCCGCAGGTACTGCGTGATCTTCCGCTTCACGGCCTCGCGCCGCTCCCGGTTGGGCTCCACTGAGGACGGAGGACGGGGTGAGGGGACGGGGGCGGAGGAGGCGCTGCCCGGACCCGCCGGACCCCGCACCGCCCCCGCACCCTGCACGCCGCGCAGCAGCACGTCCACGCCGTTCTGGTAATGGTTGAAGGCCTCCTCGTAGTCCTCGCTGACGTCCCGCTCCAGCGCCAGCCGCAGCTGCCGCGCCGCCTCCACCAGGTAGTCCCGGCCCGGCCGGCTCATGGGGCCGGGGGCTGCGGCGCGGGGCTCGGGCATCCCCCCGCCCCGCNCCCCAGCTGTGGCTTTTTAGGGGGTACCAGAAGCCGAGTGAGGCCCAAAGTCAGTCATGAAGAGGTTGGCTGGATGCAAGATTGGGCCTAGGGACCTCTATGCCATTGGTTCCCCACTTTGTCCATAGGGTCTGGGCACTGCTGGAGGGCACAGAAGAGCACAGAATGCACGTAGCAGCCAGATCCAGCACTGGGAAGTGGAATGAAGGAGCCTCAGGGGCAGTGCTTGAGGTGAGCAGGAGCCAGGGCTCTAGCTGTCTCTGGGCCTGGCTGAGCTGCAGTGGCCATCATGGCCCTAAGGAGAAGCCCCCAGCCCTTTCTTCACTACTGGGGCAAGCAGAAAATGAGAGCCTGTAGCTCCTCAGACACGGGAATACAGCCCCCTGCCCTTCCCAGGGTGTTCCCAATAACAGATGGTGTCACTATGCCAGCTGAATGGGGTGCATTTCCCAGGTAAGAAAGCCCATGGGCAGCTTGCCCCCAGCATCAGCCCCACCAGGGCCAAGGGACACCTGCAGGACAGCGAGATGAGACCAGCCCTCAACAAAACAGAGGGAGGCAGAGCAGGACCACACCAGGGGTGGAACAAGTGCTGCAAGAGCTGAGACCACCAGCCTGCCTCCAGCCTGGGCCCTCCAGCTGCTGCAAAGGAGAGGAGCTCTCACCCACACAGCTCTTGGGTCTGCCCCCAGCTTTTATTCAGAAGGGCAAGGCTGGGATGTGGCTGTGGGTACAGGAAGGGTCTGCAGCACCCCAATTCCTCCCCGTGCCTACCAGAAGGGCTTGCCAAGCTCTCCTCCCTCCTCAGACACCCTTCTGGGCTGCACCTTGCCCAGGCTGAAACCCACCCCAGTTGTGCTCCCTCCCCTCTACCTCCAGGACACAGTAGTTCTGTGTTTCCAGCCCTGCTCATCCCCACTCCACATTGTGCCCAGCTCAGCAGCATGCCCACAGCTCTGTTCCTTGCAGCCCCAGGATGCCCTCCAACACCAGTTTGCAGCTCCAGCTCCTCATCCTCCTTTCTGGGTCCTTTAGTCCTGCTGCAACCAGTGCAGATGTGGCAAGAGAGAGTCCTTGGCTCCAGGATATGCTCCCACTCAAGCCAAGCAAGAATCTCGTCAGCTCCTTCCTGCTGCAGTCCTGCTCCCCCAGCACTGTCACTCCAAGGGGCTCAGCACCACATGTCCCCACACCGGGCAGAAGTGCTCAAGCTCCAGAGGCAGGAGTGAGGCCAGGGGCAGAGCGGAGGCTACCTGCGTGGTGTGTCACATCTGCAAGGGGAGCACAGCACAGGATGAGCACCACCAGGCTCTGCAGTACCAGGACCACCTCCTGCCCCTCAACCCTCCCCATGCCCAGCCCCAACACCAAACTTCGGGAAGAAACCATGAGAAGTGGGGCTTCATGGCAAAGAAAGGGCTGTGTGGCTGTAGGTGCTAGCAGAGCACTGAGCAGCACACTTCAGACAGAGCAGGGAATAAATGTAGCAGCAAAGTGCCAGCAGCAGGCTCATCCCCAGGAAGTGCTTGCTCTGCAGCCCCAGCAGGCCATTTGCAAGAGTCAGCAGGACACAGCGAGGGTAAGGACAGGAGTAACCCAAACAGCGGCTGGCCAAGGACTGCAGTAAGGACACAGCTGGCAGCAGGATGAGACTGGAACTGAAAATTCACACATCAAGAACTCAGCCTGGCCTGTATGGGTGATATAGCTGTATGCAACCAAGCCACTGCTCCATCCACCCAGCCCCGCCCTGGGTGGGACCAGCCAGCTTCAAGCACCTCTGGCCAGAGGACTACCGCACATTGATCGGTCTGTGGCCCCTGTGCTGTCCCCTTTGTTCTGCTTCTTCCTGCGTTTGTTCCGCTCTACTCACAGCACCAAAGACCTAACACCTGACTGCAGCTGATCCTTGCCAAGAAGCGAACCTAGAAGGCACCACCCATCCCTGCCCTGCTCACTTACAGCTCGCAGTCTTTACGTCTCTTCTTGTCTTGTCTTCTCTTACCTCGGCCCTTGAGTCTCCTCCTTCAAAAGCAAAGCAGCAGAGAGAGGCTGACGTGCAGGCACTGAACCCACAGCCCCAGCAGCTGCACGCCCCAGTGCCACTTACCTGCCTGGTCTCACCAGGTCCTGCCGCGGCCTGTGGGGAGAGAGGGGCAGTTATGGGGCAATGCCAGCTGGGAGCTGCCAGGGGGCTGCCAATGCACCCCAGCATCCTTAAAACAGACCCAATGACTCCTTCCCACCTATCAGCCCCTCACTGACCACAGTAGACGGGGGACAAACTCAGTGACAACCCTGAGCTTCAGCAGTGGTTGGCTGACACCAGCCACAGCATCCTTGGCTCAAGCATCCCCTATAGGAGCCACAGCTAGGCTCCATCCACTGCATTTACGCTGAACTTAATGAGGGGAGCAATGTAAAAGTGCTGAAGGGTGCTTGATGAGAAGACAAAAGGCTGTGCAGGTGGCAAGACAGACGTGAAGCCAGAATGCACACTTGTCAGTGCCGCCCCAGGAATCACCCTATGTAGGGAAACCACAACAGGCTCAGGAAATTCCCTCACGGAACACAGCTGGAAGCAGGGGAAAGTCACACACGTGCCTCTTCCCGCTCCTTACGCATCCACTGACAAACAGCTCCAGAGTTAGCACGGAGTGGGATAGCCCCTGGGCCTGCTCCAGCATCACTGCCTGCACCGCTGTGGGGGAATACTGGCACAGGATCCTTGCACTCTTCCAGACAAGGCTCACACTGCCCAGCAGGACACACTCCCCACTTTTCACAGCACTGCTGAGGCCAAAGGGCAGTGACCCACTGCAGTTAACTTCATGCCAGGCTGACAGGCGGTGCTGAGCATCTGTCCCAGGTCAGCGCTGCACGCCCTTGCCAGATTGGTGCCACGCACTTAAGCTCAGATGTAAACCCTAAATCCCCATCCTCGGATCAGGCAGCCTGCCCAAAAGGGAGATGCAAGACCCAGCCTTTTGGCCTACAGTCACACTCAGTTGTGCCAAGTCACAGAGCATCCTCCCAAGCCGTGGGTGCGGTGCTCCAGAGCAGCACACAGGGCTGTGACAAGGCAGGTGTGGGAATGGGGGCACAGGTGCCGCAAGTCACCAAGTGCTCAGTGCCTGATTTGGAGGCACCACACCCCTGGGTTGCAGGGAATGTGCTGCAGAGACACAGTGCAGTGTGGGGCCATGAGCTCCAACAAAATCCAGCATGTCCCCATGCCTCACGGAGGGGTGGCAGGTGGGCTGGCAGTGCCTCAGCAGAACAGAGTGAGCCCTACCTGCACTCGCACTGCTTGTGCTCGGTGAATGACATCTCCACATACGGTGCCTCCACATAGGGTGCCTCCCCGTTGGGCTTTATCTTCACAAGCTGAAAGGAACAAAGGTTACTTCCTAGCACACAGTCGAGGCACCATTTCTCCACCTCCACTCAGTGCAGGACAGTGACCACCCCAGCACATCGGGCAGGCATGGGGCGAGCCCTCTGCTCAGCACGAGGGCCTCCAGCCCTGCAGGCAGCAGCCCCCGCTGGGCTCTAACACCTCCTTGTGCCTTTGGGGCTGCATTAGGGCTCCTGCTCGGATTTCCCAGCCTGTGGGCAGATATTTTGTCTCTGCCTTCACAGAGATCTTTCACACATTCAACCGCCTTACATCTTCCCATCTCTCCCTGACCACATTTTCAGACTGTTCCCACTGCTGCCATTCCTCCCACCACTCCGGACCAACAGCCCATACAGTGGTGACTCTTGTCCTGGGAGTACAGGATTTGCCCTGCTACGTGTCAGCCTGCAGAGAAGCCAGGGGGGCAACAGAAACCCAGGGGCTTCTCTGGGAATGTTCAGCTGTGCTGCGACCCACACTGACCCTGTGCACTACAGCTGGATGCCTCCTGTGGAGGGAAGCCCAGAAAGGGCTCAGGCCACCAGCTCTTGCCCGTTTCAAACTTTTGCTCTAATTAAGATTAGTTTCTGTTATTTTTTTTCCAACTCCCCTCCTGCCTTATGTGCTTTCAGTCCCTTACCCACAGGGCAGCAGCAGCACACTGACCGCCAGCAGTGCAGTGTGAGTGCTGCAGAGCTTCTCAGCTCGCCACGCGCACAGCACATCCCCTTGCGCTCACCCTGCCCATCCCGCGTCTGTTGCCAGCACCGCTATGTGTATCTCCCGGCACACGGGAGCTGTCACGCTGCCGGCAATTGCCTGCCATCCCCGCTGGCAAGATTGCAAGCTGCAGGGACACCCCAGCCCCACAGGGATGCAGAAAGGTGGCGGCAGCAGTTCTTGCTATGGACCGCACACTTGTGGAGAGGACAGGGAAGGGGGGAGAGAGAGGTCTGTGCCACCAGAGGTCTCACCCGACCTCAGGGATGAGCCCACAGAACAGGCATAAGGACCCCTCCGGCTGGGCACCTGTGCGGGTCCCCTACAGCACCGTGAGGATGGGAGGCCGCGAGTGCAAAGCTTTCCAGGAGCCCCCCCACCAGCCCCGGTCCCACGGGACGCTGCTCACCTGCACGGTGACCGTGCTAGTCTGCACGGGAACGCAGCGCAGCCCCTCGTCACCGCAGCAGCCCCCGCAGCGCTGCAGGGAGACGCAGGAGGGCCTGAAGATGTACTCCACCTCGTTGGGAAACTCGGTAATGATATCCACTAGCTGCTCCCGAGGCCGGCAGAAGCTACGGTTCCAGATCTCCTTAAAGGTCAGGACTGCAAGAGACCGGGGGGCTCTAAGGGGTCCCCCGGGGAAGCGGGTCCCCAGCCGAGCCCCGCAGCGCTGTCCCCATCGCAGGGCGGGATGCGGAGGATGCCCCGGTGCTCTCAAAGAGTCCAGCGCTGCGCTGCTGCGGGGCTCGCACAGCCACGCGTCGCCCCGCCCGCTTCCCCGCCGGTTCTCCCCGGTTTCGTCCCGGAGGAGCCGCTCTCCCGGGGCAGAGCCGCGCTGCGCCGTCCCTAGCACTGCCCGAAGCCGCAGTACCGCTCCGGGGGCGTCGCCGCAGGCCGTGGGGCCGCGAGACGGCGACCCTGGAGCGAGGAACCCGCCCGTAGCCCCGCACCGCCGTCCGCTGCCGACTCACCGGGCGCCTCCGCGCTGACTGTCCCCCGCGCCTCCGGGGCCTGCAGGGAGGGAAAGGCGGGCGTTGTAAGGGCGGTACGGCGGGACCGCCGGCCCCCAG
>VXAB01003470.1:0-71449 GCA_013399175.1 Odontophorus gujanensis
AACCTGCCCAGTAGACCATTGACAGTGACTGACTAAGAAGTCTGGATATCTTGTACTTACTAGATGAGCTCTGGCCGCTGTTTAGGCTATAGAGACTTTCCATAGAGTCACTGGCTTTTAGGGAGACTTTCTCAGTGAGTATTCCACCACCAGGATCATTGTCATCTTTTCCTTCTTCGTTCTTCAACAAAAAAATCAATTGTTAACAACAGATGTCTTTTAGAAATTATTTTCCTTTTTAATTGTCATTGCACTTGAGGATTTAATCATAATTACATTTTATTAAGAACCCCTCCAAGAGAGAAAGCATTTTAGAAGTTGATGTCTGGATTTCTATTCAGTACTGATATATCCAGTACTAAGGATGCCCAGTACCAACACTTGTCTCTTCTCTACCCCATTCAGTTGTATTTCTGTTCAAGTAATTCTCCATCTCAGAAGACCGCAATGTATGACAGTAACACAAAGGCTTATAATGAGAAATTTGCAGGTAGAGAGATAAGATTGTTTTCCTAATTGTCTCTGAAGAAGTATAAAGATTAATTCTGCAAGCTCATAATGAAACGCTAGCTGAGACACCTATGGACTGCGTTAAACTTTGAAAATCATGGGTGCTTAGAGGTGTGCTGGCACCCAAGCAAGGGCATTTCAGAAACAGCTTGCATGCACATACGGCATTGATGTTGTGCCACCATGTTCCCTACCTTGCTCAGTCTATACACTGTCCTCAAAATCCAGGGCATTCCAGAATTAACAGATGCATGTTTCTCTTACAAAATCTAATGATGTATGAAATTGGTCCCTGGAGTTTATAACGTTAAATCACACTTCAGAAATCACAGCTTATACACTTAAAGAATTCAAAACAAGTAGGTCTGTATTTAAATCATAGCTAAGTTATGGATGGTGTAACAGCTAAGTGAAATAACGATGAGCTTTCAAAAGTAGGAATTTCTTCAGCAGATTGCATCACAATGTCAACGTGCGTAATATCTTCATGCAACTTAAAGATCATGCTGTACTTAAAATGTTTCCTCATACTTGGAAAATGTTAATCATTCATCAGTTTACTGGTGGAGTCCATTTGGATGGAGTGAAGCGGGTATGAAACAAAGACAGGTGCAGGTCTATACAAGGCGTAGCACTGAAATAAAAGCCTATATTGGTTTTCAGCAAGGATAGTGTTCGTTACACCAATAACTGGCAGAAGCCATCTAATGGTATCTGTTCATGTGTTCGTGCATTAGCACACATGGGAAAGGAGGGGTGTACACTAAAAGCTTTTTTAATTCAGTACTTGTAACCACGTTTTCATGGAGTCTCGTAACTGATAGCTGCCTGAAGCGTAAATAAGTAAAATGCACATAACATTTTTATTTTGTGTGTATTATCAAGTAAAAGATTCTTAAGCTGTAATTACCATCTCCTCAGAGAGTGCCTTGATGTACTTTTTACCCATCTTTTTCTTCATGGTGAGAGAAATGGCTCTCATCTTCTTACCCAAGCTTCTTCCATTATATGTTGCTTTGGTTTGTACTGCATCTCCAGTGTCACTTACAGTCTCCAACTCAGACACCTGATTTGAAGTAAAAATGTAACATACCATGAAAATAAAATTTGGTGTAGAAAAACAAGAATTACAGAAAAGTTTTAAGGACATCAATGCAGTTAAGATGACAAAAGTCAGTCATAGCCATTTTCTTGGGGAATGGTATACTTAAACAAGTTTGCAGCACAGCACTGTACTGTGAATGACAGAAAGAAAATACATTTTATGCTAGGAAATATTGTTTCCTTTTGTATACTGTCTTTCATACAGACAACAATTGTGGGGATTTTTGCAGGTTCCTTAAAACAAAAATGACACATCTGTGGGCTGCATCCAGGTTACTTTGGGAATACACCAATCTGAAATGCAATTTTGCCTTTTTTAAAACTGCTTCTGATATTCACATTGAAGCAGCGATGTTAAAATGTGATTCTCTTGTTCATTTTGGCAAGAACTCGATCATGTAGACAGACCTAAGTACACAAGCAAAGTTCTTCCAGTAACATTTACACAGTGGTTACCCAAAGTTTTTGTACAATTGTCATGGGAAAGAGAACTGAAGAACCAAAACTTTGATACAGACCTCAGCTGAATCATCTGTCTTTGATACCGAGTGATGTCTGAAACGGTCAAAGCTTCCAAAACTGCTTGTGCGCTGTAAAGGAAAAGAAGACAAGCCTTGACTCACTGATGGCAATTTGCTCTGTTGTGAAGACTTAAATACTACTGCCAAGTCACTCATTTCTGTTAAAAATTCCTCCCAAGTCAGTAGACCATGAGCTGCTACATCCAACAGAAACGAACTTGGAGGTGATTGTGGGGAAAAGAATTATGGTTGTACTACTGGAAAAATGAATGAGAGTAACAACAATGCTCCAAATACAAATTAGATAATGGGTGTGATTTGAGTTATTTTCATTAGTTTCGCACTAATTATGCACAGATATTTATGAGATGCTTCTGAGTTATATTGCTGTCTGTGAGCTTAGAAAAAATCCCTACTTCCATAAGCATGTTAGGAGTCACACTGCCGGTTATGGTGGTGGAAACTGTGTCCATTTTTGAAGTTTTTGTTCATGGCTGGGAAGCAGGTCCAGGCTTCTTTACCAACTGAAACTGGCAAGGACCGCTAAGTTGTAGGAACATGGTTTGACCAAAAGACATGTTGTGGAGGAGCAGCAGAATAATCAGGCCACACACTTTTGTTGCTAATATATCAGAAGCACCCTTAAGTGTGCCCCTAATAACAGCCAGAATTTGCCAACTACACAGTGTTTTAAGGGCTTGTTTTTACATCTTCACTAAGAGCTAAATCTGGAATAAATCCATTTTTTAACAACTCTTCCATACTAAATGAACAGCTTTTAATGAGGTACCAGATTTCTCAAAGAGGATTTACTATCATATAATATGCAATATAATCTCAGTTTATTTCTGAGTGCTCAAAATTCCTTCTAGGGGTAAAACTAAACAGTAATATCCAAACAGACTGTATCTTGAAAGATTTAGTGAGTGTTTTCAGACTGCCTGGTTACAGACATTCCTGTAAGCAAAGGACCTTTTTGAGCTGACATACAAATAACAATTTCAGCTTCTGGCAGCTTTCTGAGTGCCAGCTCTGCCCACAGTCACCAAGCTGCTGTTTGCTGCTCTGCCTTCTGACACTCTCCTTTCTGGCAGCAGTTAGTCATCTGAAGGGCTCATTGGTAACCCTGTCATACTCCCAGTGCCATGCAGGGTGATGAGCTGGCATTCAGGCTTCTCAACTGTGGTCTTAAGGAAGGAGTACATCATAATGATACCCGCAAATGCATAGCATATGCGTACCTCCCCTGGGTATTTCCAGCCAGGAAGAACCCCATCTTATTCTGTCCCTGCTCATAAATCACAGGGTTACTATCCATATTAGCTTCTTTATCTCTTACACACAGTCACTTTTAAAGTAAAAATAGTTACCAGAGGGGGAAAACAATAAGATGAAGAAAAGCTATGGGAAACCATGTGAGGATATTTTCTCTCAGTTTAAGAAGAGTCTGTCCTGGAGCACAGCTGAACATAAAGACTCCCCACAGTTTCAGTATGAGCTCAGCAAGGGGAGAGGCCTGAGCACAACTATATGGGAGAGGATCCACATTTTTTGGGTCCACGTTCCAACCACTGAAGCTTAAGAGAAAAAGAAATAACACCTTACATCTCTTTTTCTCATCTTTTTTTTTTCACTAAAATTTCTGGGGCCTTTGTGCCCTGGAAAATATTTCAAGCCAAAGGTTATTTGAAGAAGTCAACCCAGATTTGTGAATATTTTTGGGCAAATGGCATTCATTATTCACTGGAATGGAGAAAAAAAAAAAAAAGAAAAGGAAAACCACGCAGCTCTCCTCTTAATTGGTTGTAATCTCCCAAGGAATCTCTGCTGGCTAAACACCATGGTTGGTTTGTTTGTTTACCCTGTGAAATTGAGGAGGGCAATTTAGACTGCACACCTTAATTTCATCTAAAATTTCCATGTAGAACTTCACTGTTCACTAGATGAACAATATCCTGTGACAAGAGGGTTAGCTCAATAGTACAATATGAAAACACAGCCCCAAGGATTATGGTTCTATTAGACAGGATTAACACCTTTCACAGGCTTGTCAACCCAGCCAAATGTGCCCTGAAGCACAGAGCAGGAGGCTGGGATTCACAGCAATATTGGGGAAGTATAAAATCGTCTCTCTCACACAGTGATCTCTAAACCAACACTGACCTTTCTGTTGCATTCAATCACTTGAAGATGTCTAGTTGGAATAACTGTATATTGAAGTGCAGATGTGCTGCACATACTTTAAAAGGAACAAGAGGAAAAACATTGTTTATTGTTGATCTTACCTACAAACAGCTTGAGCACAGGGAAATCAGTTATTCTTTTTTGACCCTTGAAACAACCTTATATCCTACACGGACAGAAGCCTGGGGCTATTTTGTAGTATACTTCAGTATTGCTTCATCCCTATTAAATATTAATAAGGGTTACAGGATGATTTCCACTCTTCTAGATAATGGTCTTGTTGCACTGGAGGGTTTGAAATAGGGCTGCTTCAGCACTTCTTTATACTAACTTTTTCCATTAAGTAATCAATAGCTACCACCTTTTAAAAATGTATTCAACCCCATTATACTGATAACAAAAGGCTGATTTAGGAGCTATGGGCTGCTGGGGAGCAGGACAATGACTTTCAGTAGTTTCAGATACTACATTAATGTCAGGGAACACCAACCCTGTGAAGATAGGGCCAGGCCTTATTTCCAACTGCAGGGAAGCTTTTAGAGTAAATGCAAAGCTACTAGGAGAAAATACACA
This sequence comes from Odontophorus gujanensis, assembly GCA_013399175.1. NCBI lineage: Eukaryota > Metazoa > Chordata > Aves > Galliformes > Odontophoridae > Odontophorus > Odontophorus gujanensis. Next base: position 4,893 of record VXAB01003470.1, read on the forward strand.
TTGACTTTTGATACCAATGTTCAGCATTCTATAAGATCAATTGATTTTACAGGCTGGATTCATGGAAGATCTATCAATGGATACATTAAGCAAATATGAATTTGCTCAGTAATATCTAATGGAGGTATGGGCAAAGACCTGGTGAGGGAACTTTTCTGTTTCTCCACACAACAACCAATTCTAGAAGTCAAAGCTCTAATCCTTATCCTTTTCCCTCTGCTATACCTAGTTAGCGTAATGGAAAATGTCAAAGGCGTTCCAATATTTCAAATCAGTATTCCATCCTTTCCAATATAGTTAGTGACATCTTAGAAACTTTAGATAATCATTTTAAAAGAGGTGAACAGCACCTAATAAAGAGTATTTGGCATCTAATTGCCGTTTATTTTAATTTGGACAGTCTGCAGTTTGTGATCTGTTGTGTCTGCAAATAGTTGATATTTTTCCCTAGAAAATAGTACAGTACACAAATAGAAAAGCAACAGCAACAAGAGGTTCTGAAAACCATGTCTTTATGTTATAAAACATTCAAGGTCAGACTGGATGGAACTCTGAGCAACCAGACATAGATGTAGGCAACCCTATTCATTGCAGTAGAGTTGGACTAGATGACCTTTAAGGGTCCCTTCCAAATCAAACGGTTCTGTGATTCTATGATTATGTGAACACATCCTTCCACTGTAGAGCAAATCATTACAGAATTCACGTAGCTCTTGTCAAAGGACAACCTTTGAGCCAAAACTGACAACAGACATCCTGCTAAGTAATCATTATGGGTAATATTCATCCCATATTTTCCTTTGGAAAATTTACACTGCTCAGAAATCTGGTTCCCTGCTGTGAGAAATTCTGGCTAGTTATTTTTTCCTTCATGTCCCATTCAAAATAGAATTTAAGTTCAGCATGACACAACAGCTTTGTAGTGACCTTCTTCAGATTCCTGCAAGCATGTTCATTTTTTGCTTCCATTCATCCCTATGAATGGAATACCCAGTCCATGTAATCTGTAGAGGGGCGAAAGCAGCCTCTGAGAGCAACAAAAAGAGAGTTCATCCTGTTACCAGTTCTCTTGCCTGCCTCAAACACCTGTGTTCTTCCCTCTTAGCTCAGAAGGAGCCACAGCAGCTCCCAGGAGAACAATTGTTTGGTTCTTGGATCAACGGAGATACGTAGAGCTCAGGATCACCTGTTCTCTCATGCTACTAGTCCCTTCAGAACCAGGAGGCTATGCTGGGAACGAAATTAAGAGCCATCAGTGTAGGGATGAATATAATCACTATGCTACCTTTTATCTTACTTCTTTCGCAGATAATCTAAGAAAATTGTCCTACTTTCCCTGAAGGCAAGGAGGTGAATTTCTGTTTTCAGGATGTTCTGTGGGAAAAATAACAACAAAACACAAACCACCACAACCAAGAACCTTTCTCAATTCTTTGTAGAGAATGGGAATTTGCATACAAGATTTAGTAACTCAGAAGTGTAATAAAGAAGTAAAAAAGGAGACAACATGACCTCCCTGCCTCAGACATTTTTCCTATTTACACATTAGTTACACTTATAGAACATCTGACCACTAACCAGGCTATTAATATAATTTTATAGTCAACACGAAACATGGCCTAAACTTTGTACTTTACCAGTCAAAAGCAGTAAAAAAGATACAGCTTGTTCCTGCTAATTCAAGTAGGGCAATCTACTGAAATGGCATTTTTAACTGTCTTAAAAATGACTCCATAAAAGACTCTGGTTGTTAATGTGATCTGGTATTCTGTATCTGCATGGAGGTGGGGAGCAAGGAGAGCAGAGCGGGCTTAGAACAAGACTGCTACCTTGAAAATTCAGAGCAAAAACCCTAATTTTAATGACAGAAAATTACTGGAAAATAAAAGCTGTATAAAACAACATGTCAGTTGTATTTAACGCTCTTCCAAGTCAACACATTTTACTCTTGGATGTAAACAGCGAGCAGCTGTTTTATGAGGATCTCTAATTGGTACCAGCCTTGGCCTCTCCAGCCTGAACTGACAGTAGACCACAACTGGTGACATTTATTTGTCAGGGCTACTCAAACACCGGTTCTTCCGTGCTGTCAGAGACTGGGTTCTGAGGACATGGCCATGAGACAAAGAACCAGAGCTGAACTGTTTGTGAATGTAAGTAAGAGTGCAAGAGTATGTAGGTCCAGCTCTGTTCTTGCAAGCCTTCCTCAGGAAGGGGCAAGACACACGGAGAGGCTGAGCAAAAAAAGGGTGATTTTCACCAGTTCTGCTAGGGAAACTAGTTTGTGAGGAACAAAATGAGGAAGCGATTTAAGAAATGCCAATCGCAGCACTAAGAATGTTTTGCAGACAAGTTTTGCAAAACGTGCAAGGGGAAGTAAGGGGCCTGTGTCTTCCTTTAATTGCGTACAAGCCCTACGTGTTAACCAACAGCACTGTTGCAGAGCGCTCTCAGCTCCCATTGAGAAAAGGCACTCCAAATCCTCTGCTGGCAATCTGTCCAACACTGGGAGTGCGCACATAGGTATCTGCAATAATTATGTAATTAAGACTTTATTATTTATATGACATTTAATTAAAAGTGACTTTCAGTGGCACACAAAACCATGAAAAGAAAATGACTTTAAAAGAAGGTTAAGGATGTGTGACAAACTCAGAGGAGCTATGAAAATGACAGTTAAGGACTTGGCATGATGTGCATCTCTTCTGCACCATTATATCTTTCTACCCTTCACTTGCACATGGGCAGAGACCCTGAAGTCTAGAATCCACCCTCCCCAGAGCCCTGACTGCAACAAAGGGGAGCAGCACTATCTGACCAAAGAGGGGTTAAACTCTGGGTAAGTATGTCAGGCTTTGGTCTGTAATCCCTTAAACAATGTAATAATGTAATCCCTTAAATATTTTTTTCCCTCTCCTGATCCTTCTTCCTCCTGAACCAAAGAAATTCATGCACGAAGTTTTGTATTTTACAAAAAATTTGCCTTATTTCAAATAAAGTCCCTTCTCCATTTCCATATGCAGCATAATTTTATTAATGCTGTGCATTATCCAGGCCCTTATCTTGCAGGATTCCATTTGATTTCTCACATGAGAGGATTTATTCACGTGTGTGTTTGCAAGACAGGCTATAGGAGAAGATGAAAATACAAATGCCAAAAGAGGATCCGAGGAATGTCCATGGAGCCAGCTCTGAAGGAGCCCTGTGCCTGTACTGCACATGATGTGGGGTGAGTGCTTGGCCACAGTCCCCTCCCAGAGGTAGAAGTCTGCTATGTGCAACGAGCACAAAAGCTCCTGCAGCTGGAGCATTCCTTCAGATGACCTTCCAAAGGGGAACAAGATGAAAAAATGACCTCTAAGTCACAGTTAAATCTGACCATCCCGAAAGCTCATTTGTTTTTTTGAAGAGTAAGCAAACTTTCGAAAGCCCTTGTACAAGTTTTACTGCAGTCCTGCAGCCTTATCCTTGACAACAGGTAATGACCAACAATAAGCTAATTCTAAGAAACTTGGGGGGCAGGGAGGGAGGAAAGGGAGTTAGTTTTTATTACTTTTAAATGAGTGTTTGATACATCATGTTGGTTCCTCTGATTAATGTTCACAGCAAAGTCAGCCATTGGAGTTGTAATGTTTCTGCAAGCTTCCCTACAGCAAAGCTTAGCCATTAATTCAGTGGCATATGTCAGCTCAGCAGAGCAAGGTCACTCTTCTCTTTCAAGGGGAACCTTTTTAGAAATAATAAAACTGACAGAAAGTTCTTTTTTGCATGCTTTATGTCACCTGAGGTTGAGTGCTGCAGTTAATATCACAGAGCTTATAAACATTCCCATCTTCAGCAGACTCCAGCCCCACTGGGCTCTTGGAATCTAAACTTTTTTTTTTTTGAGTAATATAGTGACAGCTTTATGTGAGGCAGATATACAGTGTATAATCCTAAATGAGTAAAAAATGAGTAAAAAATTTTTTTTTCTTTTCTTAGGCTCCTTAGAGGAGAAATTTTGGAAGTCACTAAGAGACTGCTGATACTGCAGTATGGATTTAGGATGCTAATGCTTAGAGGAAAAGATTTAGAAATTTGGCAGTTAGGCTCCATCAGTGCTTGCGCCTTTGGCTAAAAGGGGGGACATTTTAAAGTGTTTCTGGTCCACCTTCTGTATTTTGGATGGAAATTTCTATAGGCATGTAATGTAAAGGAGAACACAAAGTTAATTGATGTGTTTATGGAACCATTTTGAACTTGCAAGTAAATAAAGACGTTAGTCATCTGTTATGACCACTAATTGCAATTGGAACTTGTTTATCGGTATACATGTATTACGAGACATGATAAACAAACTAACTACTGAAGAATAAGATCTCAACAATAGGTCAACTTCTACCCCCTCATTATCTCCCTTTAGACATCCCGACTACACTTGATTAATGAACCCATAGTGAGATTAGCTGAAATTACCTTAATGGAGATGCAGTGCAGTGAAGAAGCAAAACATAGTGTAGCATCTATCATCAGCCACTGTGAATTTTCATGTTTCATCATATCCATATGTCCATTTATTTATATTAGTTTTATATTGGAAAACAATTAAAATCAAACAAAAGACTTTTCTCATTACAGTGGGTTAAATTTTGAGTCTTTTAAGATGATGACCAGTGTCAACAGTTCTTTTTTTCCCTTCATATAACCTCCCTTGTCAGAAGGTTGAACTCCAGTGTTGGCTTATTGCCATCAATTGGCCAAAGTTATTTTTATTGTCCACTTGAATAAAGTACAATTGGAGTTTCATTGCAGCTTCACAAGCTTCAAAAACTAGACAAGCTTGCAGAAAATATTCTTGGGAATCTGTGGTATCCTTGTTAGAATTTTGAGTATAAATAAATAAATTCAGTGCCCATTTTCTTTGTTTTGGAACATTATGTAAGCTGAAAGAAAGTTTCCAACTCAGGTTTTCCTACTGATTTAGCACTGTATACTTCTTAGTGTACAAGATATGATGTGCTAGATTCTGGGCATTCTTTGTAGTGTAAGTTCTATCACTGTAGTCCTGGGGAGGCTGAAAATGTCTAGTCTCTCAAGGCAAGATAGCATCTTGATTCTGTTCAGGTCATTTTCATGCCAGATAGAAATGAATGCAATCAACAACTCATTGTGAGCACTGGTTACGGCAAATAGTACTCATCTAGTATCATCAGTTCCCCTTTCTCTATTTGATTATCTCTGTGGTAGTCAGGTGATTGTGAGCACAGCTTAGTGGAAAACTACTGAAATTTAATTACATAAAAACAAATCCACCAAATATTTGTAGTGGTTTTATTTTATTCTTTTTTCTTTTCATTCTGATTCGGGACAAAATTGAGGTTAAACTTCTGCATTTTCCAGGAAAGCCATGTGTAGTTGAGGGATACTCACCAAGACACAAATAGCAGCAAAAGCTTTGTGGGGTTAAATGAAGTCCAAATTCAAAGCCATGTTTGAAATCCTCTGCAAATCTTGCCCATCACTGTAAAGTGGATTGCATTAGCTACAAGGCTGTAAGGTCTCATGAATGGTAGGAATGTCTACTTTTCTCCATTCCTTCAGATAAGAACCAAAATCCCAAACGGTTTTCAAATGATTTACCCACATAGGCACAACTAGCAAGAGAGAGTAATCAAGCAAATATAAACTACATTATTAGAGAGGGAGAAAATCATGGAAATACACCCAACAGACAATGTCAGAAGAGCCTCACCGTGTACTTGTGGATAGAGCTGAATGACCTCTCTGTCACTATCAGTCATTTCAAGCACTCACTACACAGTCTCTGAGCTGTTCATACATCACTGAACCATATCCTCTTTTCAGCTTTGTGAAGCAGCTGTTGAAGCTAACATATGATCTTTAAAAGGAGGCAGACAGACTGAAGAATGAGAGAAATAGTGCAGTTGTGGAAAATGAAAGCATTTCATGAGTGGCAATGCTCAACATCCTCTTTGCACAGGTGAAGGCAGCAGAGTGTCAAGCTTTGTAAACTCATTCAGCTGTCTTGGTTACTTTGTCACCTCGTCTTCACGCATCTGTGTTTGGCTGTGCTGCCAAAGTGAAGCTAATTTCTTTATCACATTACCGCAGGCTGACAGTCACAAAGATTAATCTCAGTCCTAAACACAACAGCAGAGGGAAAATATGAAATGGCACTGTAGCTTCTCCATACTTTCTCTGGTTGAACAACACTCCAACAGAGCTTTTCTTATCCCTGAATAAGCCATTGGAAACCCAACAGGAAAACCTAAGCTAACATACTCTAGTACAGACCCCAGCTCTTGCTTGCCTGTTAGCATTCCTGAAGGGACAGCTAGCTTACCACACCTTCTGAGTGTGATCAGCATGGCCAAGTAGAGGAACTCACTACTTCGTACAGTATTCAGTAAGTGACCTTTTAGCACCTCACAGAAATCAAGGAAAGATGTGTGAGGTTACTCGGTTGTTCCTGTGAGGACAAGAGATTAAGACATTAAAGGGAAGGAAAAAGACGAAAACTCTGTTCAGAAGATCTAAGGGTGCAAAACAATAGATGGATCACTAGATCTTTTTCTCAGAGAAGGACTTTCCTGTTGGCCACAAAGCTAGTGATGAAAGATCTTTTGCTGCTGACATTCAGCAAACCAGAAAGATGCCAGCACATCTTAGACTGGCAACTAAGCAGCCTGAAGTCTGAAAACAAGTGAAATCATCCAACTTCTTGTGCATTCATGGAATAAGCCAAAGAAGAAGTAGTAGGATGGTGTATAATATGTTTAGTCAAAGAAGCAGCTTCACAGAAGCAGTTGAAAACCTCCAGACATTTTCAGGGCTGGAATTTCAACCTCAAGTTTGAGAAGAAAAAAAAAGACTATGCACATTCACTATGACAGTATAATAAGATATAAACAGCTTGAATTTTAGAAGCAAGCAAGTACAGGAAAGACTTCACTTGAGAAAAAGGTAAGTGGTGTTTCATCCTCCTCTCACTGAAGTACAAGCTAAGGTTTCCAATTACGATGGTTCTGAGAACATGTGACTTGCTAAATATTCAGAGCATATATAATCTGTATCTTGGTACCAAGCAGAAGAATGACTAGAGTAAAACCACTGGCATTGCTAATTTGTGGAAATGAGTAAAACTACTTCTAATGACTGAAATAAATCCACTGTTACTCTTCTAGGTTTCCAGAAGACAAAAGTTAAGGGATATCATGATTATGGTGCCCCAGAAGACTTTTATTTTCATTTCCTGGAGTGGGTATTGCCAGAGCTTTGCACAGCAAGGGGTTAATTCTTCTGACTTAAGTGTTTGTAGCTCCCCACAAATGGCATACACTTGCAAACCAGCTACAGCCTTACAGTTACTTCAGTCTGGACTTATACACTACACAGATTACTAGAAATGTTGAAACCTACAAAGAACATTAGGCCACATCCTCTGTCCTACCCCAACCCTGATACTGCTTTCTACAAGCAATATGGGTATTCTGGACAGTGTTCCACTGGTTTTCCTAGAAACACAGTACTAAAGTAAATGCTCTATAAAGATAACTAACAAATTAGAAGGCAGCTAATACTGGTTTATATCACTGTGGTGTTTGTCCCACCATTATGAGAGAGTGTAGTTAACAGTTGTGATTGAACTGTGTTACCAGGAATGTCTGGAGAACAGAATTGAGACAAGTTTCTTAAAATGATCTTGCTTGGTTGGAAAAACAATGAAAGAACTGAACTGTTTTTCACTATAAGCAAATTTCACATTATAGATGCCACAGTCAAGGGAACTCTGCCACAGAAGAGGCCAGAATGAGAACAGGCCAGGGATGCCTTTTCTATCGTTTCATATGAGGGCTTGTCAAGAGCCCTAAAGGAACATTTTTTTGATCCAAGCATCAAAATATGGTCTGTATATCCTAATCAACCTCCTGGCAGAGGGGAGAGAGATGGCTGCTCTTTGGTCTTTCACCACGAAAACCCTGGATGCTTAGTTAATCTCTACTAAGAAAATCAAATTCCAGGAATTCTGAACTCTTATTAGAAGAGATGTGCTAACATGTATGTTAGGACAGAAAAGGTCTGAAAGAAAACAATTTCTGTGCCTGAACAAAGAAAAAGATTATTTTTTTTTCTGAAAATCAATAATTAGAAATAAGATGTGGATATAAAAAAGAACACAGTTACGAGAAGAAGCTGTAATATGGTTGCAGAACTTTCCGCTCACGCAAGAAAAATACCCCAAGGTTAACTCTAACCTTGTTCTTGTTTTTCTGAAGTCTGAGGGAGACAGGAAACACCTTCTGACGTGTCACCTGCAATCCCTTTTTCCCCATCTGCACATACATGGTAATAATAGTATCATTTTTTCTTTCTCTGAATGCTTCCTGAGAAAGGCCCACAGGTATTTCCACTACAAACCAGATTCTTAAAGCTACTCCCCAGATGTTGTCATCTGCTTCTGCTTATTTAACAATGTTGAAATGGATTTTGACAAACAGTCCTTCTTCAAGAGGCAATGGAGTAAAGACCTTTAATGACAGAACTATGTGTCATCTTTGCCTATGAGCATAAATTTGCACAGCGGGCAGTATGGTGAAAACAGCTTATCATCAACTCATCACCTCACATCATTGTTAGAATTAAATGCAAATGGAAACGAACATCACTTCATTCATGGCTGTGAAAATTAGCATCCGTGACATTAGCAGTGTCTCATTTGTTATACACTCCAAATTTCAGGGGGAAGGAAAAGAATTTTAAACTTGCTGTATTTTCAGAACTCCACCCATCCTTAGTTTTGAAATAAAATCTAAGCCCTCAGCTTTTACCACTCTAAGATAAAACCTAGTTAATATTCATTAGCAGTGAGCAATCTATTTATTGCAGATCTTGTCCTGCAAAAGATATAATTATATGCTGAATTATTTTTGGCTTTTAGATTTGCTGTACATTTATCCTATTTTCCATTCAAGTATTCCCCATTACAGAATACTGCACAATCCATCGTCTTAGAAAGCAGCACCAAAAACTTGCTTAGAGCATCTGTCTGCACTACAGGTTCCAAACACAGGCGTGTGATAAACTTTACTTAGATCACAAAGCCCATAGAAATCAATAAGATCACAGCTAATTTGTTCATTTATGCATTTTGAGGATCAGGCTTTCTGTGATGAATATACACAAAAGGGAAATCCTGGCCTCATTTAGACTACTGCCAAAAAATGCATGGATTTCTGTGGAGGCAAGGTTTTGTATGAAGCTTATAAGAATGAAAATTAATGATATAAAATACTACGAGGGAATAAGGTTGCACAATAAATGTGTGCAATTTACAAATTTAAATTGAAATGGGTGTAAACACAACGGAAGTAAATATTACCTTCCACTATTTTCTTATAAGACTGAAAATAAATAATAGTTTATCACCTCAGTAAGAGATTATTTATTTAACTAGAAGTTTGGGCATATTTTTGCCTAAACAAAATACACAAGCATTGACCCTGAGTTGTCTTACACCAGAAGTAAGCTGAGTTCCAAGCACCAAGCGTGTTTGGAATCAGAATAAGGAAACAAAAATGTCTCAAACATTTAGCATAAACATAGATCATCTGTCATGTAAAATAATGACACAAGACTTTCTTCAGTCAAGTCAGAAAAAAAAAGGCACAAATTCTTATTCGCTTCAGCTTGAAGTAAAGCCAAGAATCATCAGGCAGTTCTCAAGTTTTCAGTGTCTGTAGGAATTCGAAAGAGAGAGAAAGAAAAGCTGCTGCCCAGAACATTACACTGTGTTGTGTGTGAAGTGTGCAGTACAGTGCAGGGATGCTTTACAATTATTTGCACCTTTCACTCTTATTTACACCTGGTCAAAAGTGTTAAACAGCGGAACATGCAATGCAAAGTTGTTGCAAAATGTTTTTTGTTGTTTTTTTTTTTTTTTTAGTAGTGTTTTATTTGTATGGAGCTGCCTGAAGCACATCAGAGCGGCCATGTTTAATTTCTTTGAATGTTTTTCTTACCATTTTTCTAAACCTACTTTGTGCTACTCCCCAGACACTCGGATCTGATGTGCCATAAGGGCAGTAAAGATACAATCCAGGTGATGTCAGAGGTCCTTGACATCTTCTGAGTGAGCTGCTCTCCTCTTCCCCTTCTTTGTAAGCACTCTGGGCCAGGGTACAATTAGACATGGCTGAAACATATCTGGCAGCAATGCATTACTGCAGCCCTCTCATACCTATGCACACAGAAGGAACAAGCTCTGCTCTGCCCACAGCACTCCAGCCATCAGTGTGGGCATTGACTGTAAGCCTGGGTGCTTGACTTCAGTTGCTTGACATCGCCTGCCCACAAGTAACTGTCCAGCCCAGAAGAGCTACACTGTATAAACCGAGTTGCATTCAGCAGTGAAGGCTGAAGAGAAGCACTGAGAGAGCTGTGGTCAATGGGCTGATGGGAATCACTCAGCCTGCACCGTGATATAGAGTCATTTCAGGACCTGTACAGACAGAGGTAGGTTAGGGAGAGGACAAGCCTGAAATAGTGGTCACCCCTTCAATGATGTTGAATTTCTCCAATTTTAGACTAGATATTTTTAAGCCTTAGTACATTTCCTTTACAGCTCAGCTTCCTGGGTCCTCAGCTTCTGTATAATATATAAATGTACAGGCCCATAGCAGTACGTGCAGCTACAATGATAAACATCAGCAAGTGAACAGAATCCTTCTCATGTCTCTTTTGAAAATATTTATCTCCCCATTTTCTCTGTAACAACAAGTGGTGTGGATTTTTTTGCTCACAAATGAATGTCTATTAATTTAGTTTCTGCTACATACAAATCATATAGCCATATGCACAAGCATGCGTACACAAAAGCTGCAAGTTGTGCATAGAAGTTATGGGCATGATTGCAATGCTGCAGAAACCCTCGCTGTGTAAGGAAAAACTTCCAACACTAGTACTTCATGGCAATGGACAGGTATCAAAGTTTTAGTAATACACACCAAGAGTTTCCAGATGTTACTTTTTGCCTATTTAGCAACTAACACATCTGCAGAAGTCTGTGAAGTAACACAATAATAAAGCAAGCACATTGCATACAGAGAACAGGCAGTTAAATGCTGAAAATCTGTATCATTCCACTAGCCACCTGCCCACCACTAGCAGTGGCTTTGTAGGGGCAGTGAATTGACTAGGAACAGGTTTTAGCATCAGCTTTACATGGTATTCTTCCATCTTTATCAAAAGTCATAACTGTATGCCAGATACTCTTCATGGACATTAAACAATTTCACATTTGAAAACAATACAAATAAGAGGATTAAAATGAAAATCTAAGTGAAACACTTGAATAATGCACAGAATTTCTCTCAAATGTCTTACCTACAAATGGTTACTACAGGCAAAACTCAGCTGCCTAAAATGATATTTTGGTTGTCCTGTTCATGGGTCTAAGGTGGCAATACAGATTTTCACTGAACACTAATGATTCGTGGCTTTCTCTTTTGTTGTATCCAGGACAGCCACCTAAAGGTGAGGTGAGATAGCCCAAGACCTCCACACTGATGACAACATCCCACCCTATGCGTACAAGAGGATGTCAAATTCTGTCTACGCAGAAGAGTGGTAACCAGGAAACCATCCAAGGATGGACACCACTTGTGAAATTTTGTAACTTCTGTTGCGAGGCGAAGACTTGAACCCCATGTTACTCAATTTCGTATTGAGCAAGTTAGGTATTTGCTATGCACAGTGCATATTTTAAAACATACTGCAGAAAACTAACATTTCAATTCTATTGAGGGGGTGGGATGTGGAGGGGCTGTCTCCTTCCATGACATTTCTGTCAATAGCACATTCAGCAAAAGACTGTAATTGTGGACAGTTCACAGATTTTGTGTGAAAATGGGACTACAGTAAGTGAAGTGTTTCAAAGGATGTTACTAAGGCAGAAAGAGATCCTGATCCACTTCACTAAAACCTTGCATTTTTTGCATAAAAATTTACAAGAAATCTAAGTCAGTGCAGCAAAATCACAAAGTCTGACAATCAGGCAAGTGTTTAGGCTTTTTATCCCTGTTTTATACACACTGTGAATCAATATTTGTATATATATATACACCATATTCACAGACTTTGTATTCACATAGATTCACAGATTTGAGAAGCCATAATGCGAGGATTTTAGTAGCATGGAGTGAATTCATGAATGAATAACCAACTGCGTGAAAGAAAAAAAATGATAGAATCATTACGGTTGGAAAAGACCTCCGAGATCATCTAGTCCAACCATCAACCCCTCACCACCATGCCCACAAACCTATCATACCATTTGTTAAGGAAGATGCTATTCTGGAAGAGGAGAGTAACCAAAACTTAATTTTTCAAGTATTCAGTGGGCAGGAAAAACAAATCCCATCTACAGGGTTTATTGCGATCTGTTCACTTGATCTGTAGTGTAACTAGATATTAACTATACTTCTTCCGTTCCTTTAAGACAGGAATAAAAGAAAATACATAACAAGAATAATGCTTAAAAAACTTGCATATCTATGTAGAAATAAATTAAAATATGTTTCAAATCCATGAAGAATAGAAACAGAAATCATTATTAGTTAATGAATCATAGTCCAAATCTGCAAGTGGGTTACATAAAAGCCAATGTCATGTAAAACCCAAAGACATTCCTTCTGAAGAACTGCTTGCAATAGTCATTTAGGATTCAGTCATCACACTGCAAGGTGTACTCCCATAAAAAGAGAAGATGGATCAGTAAACTATTTCTCACTGTATTTCTTGGGATATCATCAGTTTATCATAAATGCAAGGGGGAGTGGAAATTTTTGTGAGTGTCTCTGATAAAAAACTGATGAAGAACACAAAACAACAAAGTCCAGTAGCAAAGCTCTTCAACAGTGTTACAGTAGCTTTGTAATGACGATTGTATCATTACATTTATAAAATGAGTATATAAAAATAGATTGTTGAAGTTATAGTACTGAAAGATTGCTGAGGAAATCCTGAAGCATTCGAGGTTTTATTTTTCAGCTCCACATTTTCTGTAGAAGCTGCAGAATCTTAGAAACTATTCCACTGCATTACAACCAGTCCAGGGCCTTTCAAGTACCTAAGCTCTCGCTTTAGAAATTCCTGTAACAACTCACTGACGATAAAAATTAAACATTCTTACCTTCGGCTTTTGACTTTTCTCCTTATCAGACACATTAGATGGTTTTCTCTTCAACATTTTAAATTTAAGTTTGTCCAACTGATGTGCAAAGTCTACAAGTTTGCAACTTATCAAAGTACAACAAAGCGTCCCACACAAGGGGACAATGGTTACTGCAGTTCCTTGTTCAGTTAGGATGTGATCGAGCAGCTGCTTTGTAGAATGCGCAAGTAAGCTGAAACAGTGGTTTTGGGAGGGAGTAAGGAAGTAGAGGAGGAAGTGACTGAGGGGAGAGAGAGAGTTGCACTAGAGATGAGTTGAAAATGAGAACAGAGTGCAGAGTGAGAAACTCTAAAATGTATCCTTCTTTATGTCATCATCAGACTTCAGGAAGACTTTGCACAATCTCAAGGAGTCAGTCTCTTCCCCTCTCATTTTTCCCACTCAACCTTGTGGCATTAACAGTACCCTCCCTTTCAACTTGTTCTGAGACTGAAATGTGAAGGAGTGCTGCTCTCATGACATCCAAGGATATTATTCCTCAGCAGATCTGTGCTGTGTTGTGGCACATGGTCCAGCTGGTCCCTAATGCCTCCTACTCTCTCTGCTCAACAGTCATTCAATAAATGCAATAAGGTTAAAGACCACTGCTTGGGAGAGAAGGGAAAATTTCTGAAGCCATCTTCTTTTCCATGGTCAAATAATTTTTTTCATTTCATCGGAGACACCCTAAAAATAGCTTTTTCAGTCCTTCACTGTCATTGATTAGGCGAAAAGCAGAAGGAAGAAGGAACAAGTCTACCAAGAGGTTTACAACAAAGAGGCAGAGAGGGCTGACAAATTCAAAAGCTTTTTACCCCCTTTAAAAACACCTCAGAGGCTAAATGAAAGTAGAGGTACTAAGTGAGCTTTGATTGCCTGCTTCATTTTTGATATTATTTGCCAAATTCAAGCAAACAGGTATCCTAAATAAAACTTCTATGTTGTGAATCATGCAGTATAAAACCTGAAATCGTGAAAAAAGCCATCACCTTTTTTGCTTGAAGGTTCAGGCAAATTTCAAACTTAAAATGTTTGGGCTACCCACAGAGTTTCAATGCTGTGGATGAACAGAGAAAACTGTTTCTAAGTAAGTTACAAAGCTGAAAAAGTGAAGAAAAGATAGGCAAAAAATACATATTTTTCAAGATTTTCTGACTTCTTTTTTTTTTCAAAATGAAAGAAAGGTTTTAAAGAAAATCTATTTTAAGCAACTTTTCCTTGTACATTTTGCAGTTAAAACTTATTTATGAAAAGCAAACCTGTGAAAATGTCTTCCATTGGATAGCAATTCACAAGTCATTGTGGATCCAAATTTTCAGTGCACACACCCTGGTAAAGCCCTGTCTGTTATTTCTGCATGTGTATTGAACCTTAGCCCAGCAACCAAGATGTTTTACTTCACATTTTAATTAGAACTACATTCTTTCTGTATTGAGCTGAATTTTATTTTCAGTAAGATATCCCTCAGAGTTCATCAGCATTATTATTAATTAAATATTGATTATTAATAGCAATTATTATAAAATCCAAGGGATATATAATTCATTATTATTAATAATAATAATTGTTAATAAAACCAATGAACTCTAAGGTATATTTTTTTTCATATATCTGATAACAGCACTTGAAAAGTCTATTTAAGTTTCTAAGCCTAAGGAGGTTTTACCATGGATATTTAATCAGCCTTAGTAATTCAGTAAAGCCGTGCGTTATTAAAAATGCTGTATGTATGTTTTACAATAATTAAACCCTATTATTTATCTACATAGCTCTACATTGCAGTATATTGCTTTTCTTTTTTATCTGATCCAAACCTGAGGATTAGATAAGACTGTGCAGATCATTAGAATGTGATTTCCTGTCTCAGACCACTATTAAAATCTTCATGATTAATAAAATGGGAACTCATCTGAAGAGTAATATATGAGCTTCCTTTCTGTAGAATATTTATTGTTAAACAGGAAGAAAGAAGCCATTTCAAGAGATATAGTGCCCACCCATATCTATTTCCTTTCCTCATCCACATATCAGAAAAATTATGGCAGCTTGAAAGCTGACCTGATTATGTTCTTGCCCTTGGAAGGTTGACCCACACTAGTTTTAAAAAGTAACTAAGTGAAAAAAACCCAAACGTATAACAATGAGTTAACCAATACATTTCATGAGGGCTTTTCTATATTAAAAATAATAATAATAATAAAAAGCTCCGTGCTGTTATTCTTTGTATTTCAAGCAGTTTTTTCAAAGAGGAATGAATTCCTATGTAAAATAGCAATTAAAATTCTCCTACCTAATTTTCTATTGGACATGATTGCATGTAACTCATTCCATTTCCTTGCTGGTCCTTGGACCTGATCCAAACTGCAGCAAAATCAATAGAAGTTTTAAAGATTAATTTTACTGGGCTCAGATTTGAGTCCTCCATCCTGAAATACCTAGGTAATGCCACTCCTCACTCTGCAAAGCCCAATGGGAAGAAAGGTGTTCCACTCAGTAATTAAGATGACCCCATGAGAATGATTCCTTTTATAAAGGGCAATATACGTTATAGCTTATTATTATTATCATTATTCAGTTTTAATGAGTGGACCATGATAAATAGTCTTGGATACTCAAGTGTTTTATATGTCTCACACCCACACAGCATGAAATGCCACAATAGTGTCGGAGTCCTCATTGGTTCCATCTGCTTACCTTGCCTCAAAAGTAGAAACCATCTTCAATCTATACTGCAAGTATAAGCTCGTCCTTTCGATATTTGATTATTTTTATATAACCAAAAAAATAGAGCAGAAGTAGAATAAAGAGTTTAGCATGGTAGTCAAAAAACAAGCAAGGTGACAATTTTGTATTAGTTCATCACAGAAATCTGGCCCAGGTTTAAATGGAGACTCAGATACCTTACACTGCTTTCCCTTAAGCTAAGCAATTCCAAAGAGTGTAAGGCTATTTATTTCAATTAATGTAAGACTTCCATAATGTACCTTCTGCTTTTATGTACATGCCTATCTCTGTCTGGTCTAGCTTGCCTAGATATAGCAGAAATCTCAGAATAGCAAATGGAACTGAGAGAATAATTTGCAGTGAGTAATTTACTTAACAAATTTAGTCTTTATTTCCTCAAGGAATGTTCAGGAGCAGAACACAATTTCCTCAAATGTACATACTAATGATGGGTCAGAACACAGCTATATACTTCCCTCTCCTGGTCTAATCAGTGCAAAAGACAGACACAGTTGCAATCACTTTTACCTGTCAGTGCAGTTCTCTCCATAAACCACCATGGTAAAGATGCAACAGAAAGTAAAGGAACAAGTGTGAAAAAGAAGAGCTGAGCCTCCCCTCCCACACTAACAACCCACAAAAAACAAAAACAAAACAAAACAAAAAAGCCAGATACTGCTGCCTGTGCTGATTGTATATTTAAATTAAAAATCTGACTTCTTATTCTAAATCTGAACATTGAAGCTCTGATTTTTCCTTGGGCTTCTGGGGAATGGAGCTGAAGGTTCCATCCTTATTTCTCCAGCATTCACTGCAGTCTTGTCACCTTGAGCACCTAGCACTGAAAATTGGTCCATAAGACCTGCAGGTTTTTGTTCAGGAAACAAGGTCTGTAATTTCCTAGTGAATAGGCTCCTCGGTGCTTTTCGTCAGGAGAAAAAAAAATGGAGTAATATAAACTCAGAATCTTTGAGAGACGAGACAGGGTAAAAATACTTCAAGCTTACTCTCTCAGTGTGGCAGAGGGTTGACACTATACCAGGAACACTCACTTCCTGTACTGAGTATGATAATTCTTATGAAACCTGTAGAAAGTGGCTATTCATCAAGGCTACAGGGCAGCCTGGAAAGTAATGCCTCCTATTTTATTATGTCAGCCCATGACATCAGAGGCGAACATTGGTAGTATGGCCGTAGAGGTTGATCCTTCCCGCCAATATCCCATTACATTTTGTTGTGTGTGACAGATGGCAGTAGAGGGGCAGTCTGACAGCATGATGTCTGACATGGAAGTGTATGTGAAGCAAAGGTGTGTCACTGAATTCCTCCATGTGAAAAAATGGCTCCCACTGACATTCGTTTATGCTTGCTAAACATTTCTGGAGATTAACCAGTGGATGTAAGCACAGTGATGCAGATGGTGCTATATTTCAGCAGTGGTGACAGTGACAGTGGGTCACTTCCACTGGTACAGGTCTTTACAAGTGCGGCATGCAGGCATTTGTTCATCACTGGCAAAAATGTATAGTTAGTGGTGGTGAGAATGCTGAGAAACAGTGCTTGGTAGCTGAGAATTTGCTTTATCAAACAGTGTTATTGTGCTGGTAATTCCCACATTAATAAATGAAAGGCGTTGCTTTTGGAATGACCTATATAATAATTCAAGTTCGCTTCAAAAACTTTATCTTCTCCAAATAGTTAACACTGGAAACAGGGTTTTCTTCTTAGTGTCATATATCCAATGAAATAGCATCAAGGAACAACAGAGTGGACTCCAAGGTTTTTTAAGAAACAGTCAGGGTACAAAGAAGCATGAACATCCTCATCATATTGAGACTTGGGAGTTGTGAATTCAACTTCCTTGAGACTGTCAGGCTTCCTTTTCTTCCTGAAAAAATATTTTTGCTATTCTTTCTTTTCTTATGTTAATCCTTTGCCTTTAAGGTCAATGGAGTCACGAAGAAATATGGCAGGGACAGGCTATAGTACATCACTACCAAAGTTCTGCTGAATTTAAAGACGTGTCTAGTACAAAAATTTGTGCCTAGTGGATAAGAAAAACAGATGTTTCATGGCCAGGCCGTCCAATTATGTCCTTGGCATGCTCCCAGTATCACCTGGCCTAAAGGGAAAATGAAGTACTGAGAACTTTTCTCAAACTTTTTGATCCCAGCACATCATCTTGTATGAGCAGTAGATGAACAGCTCAGTCATACCTACACCATGTCAGGTTAGTGCTGACTCTAATAACAATTGGTACTATTGTGACAGAAGGATTCTCAAGGAGAGTGAGTTTCACCTATTGAACAAATTCCTTTCTTATTATCTTGAAGAGTACAGTCAAAGAGTAGAGCCATCTATATCTTCCAGGTAGTCCTGTTGGGAAAACTCAGAGTCAGCAAGGTTGGTATCATGTAAAGTAGCCACAGGCTCATACAGCATCTTTGTAGTAATTTCCGGCAGACATGTGTGCGTCACTGGTGGTTTTCCTGTACAATTTATTGTAAGCAGAACACAGTTTACAGTCTATGAATTACCGAAAGTAAGTGGTGAGATGCTGCTGCTGTGGGTTCAGGCATGTCTGTGAATTGCATGCTGATCCTCAGAGTGAATGTTAAATTGTAGCTCAAAGCTACGTTGCAGTGTTTGTGCCTGGGAATCTCAGTGGAATCTGTTAGTGAACACTGGGATTACTAATCAGACACAAGGACATTGTACCCCAAATAATTTGCAGGGTTATATGACTGTTGTTCTATAATTGTTCAGCTGAAGTTCAGTCTCCTAGAAATGCATTTACAGATAAAGAATGACAGATGCCTTGTGCATCTATTCAGAAAGCTCAAATATGAGATTTGTGATAAGGAGAACTGATAAAAATATAAATTTAGGCTCTCTGCCCTAATCTCTCACACAAAACATGACATGCTTCATTCAGCATTTAGAAGACCAGCTTAATGCCTCAGCACTGTCGATGCAGCAGGGGATTTTCTCAAGGTATGTACATGATGTCTGCCTACCTCTGATTATAATCAAGATCAACAAAAGTAAACTCTGATTAACTGTAATATGCAGCCTGCTGTCAGGAAACTCTTTGTAGTTAGAGCCATATTTCACTAGTAAACATCTTCTGCCTAATTTCTTCACTCATGTCAGAGTGTCAAGATGCTGTGCTATCACAACATTAGGACAATTTTTCAGATGATAACATGAAAAGGAATAAAAGGTGGCATTCACTTGCAGGGTTTCAATTTCACTTTGTCAACCAAAGAAATGGTTACTTCTCCTTTATTTCTTCAACATGGTTTCAAAGAGATGAAAATAAAAATTTGAAAGTGATAGGGACAGATTTGCTACACTCTTATGAGCAGGAGTTGAACTGACTTTTTACATGATATGACAGTGATAGGATGAGGGGGAATGGCTTTAAATTAAAAGAGGAGAAATTTAGTTTTTTTGTTTGGAAGAAATTTTTTACTCAGAGACATATGCCATGTCAGGTGAGACATTGGCACAGAGAGTTTCTGGGTGCCCCATCCCTGGAGGTGCTCAAGGCCAGGTTGGATGGGGCCCTGGGCAGCTGAGCTGATGGGGGGAAACCCTGCCCATGGCTTTCACTTCAAGTCCTGAATCTCACTGCAGGGATCTCTGTCTCCTGCTCTGGCAGACCTAGGCGATTTGCCCAATCTGTCAGCCACCTCTCTACTGCAGGGTGGTACAGTACAGGCAAGCTCCATCCACACTGAGCTCCACCATTCAGGAGAGAAGGCTCTTTTCCTGCTGGAGTTCTGCCAAGTGATCTCTCACTTTGTCAGTCATGGTTTCTGCCCTGCGTGTCTTGCTTTGGTCTTCATGGGATACTTCAGGTTGAATGATCACAACTGAGCAAGTTGCCCCAGGCCAGCTGAACCTCACTGTCAGGGAACAAAAATGTTCTTAGCCCATCACTGAGATTAAACACATTCTCATACATTTGTTTCATTAAGATCTAAGATAATGTGTATTATCTCTGTTTGTCTGTTGACTAAAAGCACTCACAGGGACAGTCACAGTACTCGGTAGCTGTAAGGTATTCTGTCACTAACTTGTCTTTGGGTCCAGAAGGGAATGTGTAGGGCAGATGTCTCCAAAACCCTGCTTTGTGGAGTGAGAGATGGAATATGAGCTTTCAAGCTCAATCGTTGCAAATCAGGAGTCTTTCAATTACTTCTTATTCTCACTGATGTGATCCCTGTTACTTCTTCCACACAAATTGTCTTGGGTGTTTTCTATCTCCTCGTCTTTGCTGCTGCCAATGAAAGCAGAAGTTGATGTAGAAGTGAAAAAACTTTTCCCTCCAGCAGCTCCATGATTTGCTATAAGCTCTACTGAGCTACAGAACAGGGGTTCCTTGAGAGGAGTCCCCCTCCAGGAGCAGCAGAACTCTGAAGAGTATATGGTTTATAGGAAGTACATATTTATGTATGTACAAACTGCCAAAGAGAAATGTTGATATTATGCCCCTCTAATTTGAGAGGTGGAAGTTCACAAAAGTCTTTGAAACAAGTTTGGGCTCAAAGACCCCTATAAACCTAAATTTTCTAATATCACACACGAGGTCATAGAAGTGAAGAAAATTGAGTTGGCATTATCTACTTCCTTAATCACTGGATTTCAATTTTCAGAGTTAAGGTAGGAGAGTGATTCTATAGAGCACTGGGATAAAGATTTATTATATCATTATTTTCCAGTGACATGGTAAGAAAGTTTGTTACCACTGCCGTACTCCTCAACTTTTGGCCTTGTGCTTGAATACGCAGAAAATTTCAGTGAACATAACTGCTAACAAAGTTTTAGGAGTTTGACTTCAAGGCTTCTGGATTGAAAAGTCTGACTAACATCCTAGCTATTTTAGAATGCAATCCACATCAATTTTTCACCATTTTCCACTTCTACAAATCTATCTGTAGGATGTGATCTGTCGTCTGTGTGTATCTGTGAACTGGTACAGTGGCTAACACACCAGTCAATAACTGAGGCCACATGTAATCCTGTGTTACACTAATTAATTTTTAGAGGAGTAATTAGGAAGCACAGCTCCTCTGTGAGAAAGGAAATTGTATTTTAGAATACCTACAAAACCCAGAATTAAATAAAGAAAACCCATAAAGATGCACAATATTGTCTTCCTAGCGATTCTAAATTATCTGAACTCTTGATTTTCTCTCTTCCCACATACTGTTTGTTGCCATTGCTCATGCTAAGTGTAAGTTGTGAATAGAAGTGAACAAGAATTTTCATGTCATTTACCTAATTAATTTGGTTCTTTTGTGAAAAAATTTCTTCAAATGGATTTGAGTGCGAGCACTTCCAACAGGAATTATGCTATGTTCATGTTTCCAATTCATTCTCCCCATATATTAGTGAAGGTGAACTTTTTCGATCAATTAAATGTCTACAGAAAATGAGTCCAGAAATTTCATTACTGTATGTGAATTCTTTTCAAAATAATATTCAGATAGAAAAAATTGTCTGTTAGGTTTTTTTTTAGTCAAAAAAAAAAAAAAGTATCTTCTAATGTCCACTTTTAAATAGCACAATTAGAGATGTGTAACAACTGTTTCATTTCAAATCTTATTTTTCAGGACCCATTTTTTATTTTACTCACAATTATTTCTTTTAAAGCTGGATGAAAAGCCAGTATTCAAATTCCTTTTTCAGTTTCTAAAAGGATGTTCAAAATTATGCAAAAAATGCCCTGCTTTTGGACAGTGTCACAACAGAAGGATTTCTCTATCTGGGCTCTAAAATGGCTTGGTCACTCCAGAAGTAATGCCTCTTATTTATTTCCATGAAAACAACAACAGATACAAAGAGCACATTAACACTATTCAATAAAACAAATTCTCAGCTACCAAACAATATTTTTTCAACACAGTCACCACCACTAGCTATGCATTTTCACCAGCAATGAACAAAAGCCCGCATGTCCTGTATGTAAAGATCTGTACCAGTGAAAGTGACCCACTGTCACTGTCACCACTGCTGAGAAATACCACTCTGCATCACTGTGCTCACATCCACAGGTTGGACTCCAGAAACATTCAGCAAGCATAAATGAATGTCAGTGCGTGTCATTTTTTCACATGGAGGAATTCAGTGACACACTTCTGCTTCATATGCACTTCCACATCAGACACCATTTTGTCAGGCTGCCCCTCTGCTGCCATCTATCACAGACAATAAAACATAATGGAATACTGGCGGGAAGGTTCAGTCTCTACCATCATACCACCAACATCCACCTCTGATGTTGCAGACTGATATAATAAAACAGGAGGCGTTATTTTCAAAACAGCTCTGTACTTTTATTCTAATAATGCAGCAGCCCTGGAAATTTGAAGGTCTTTCTGGCACTGAAAATCCTTGCTTAGCCATTTATGCCACTGCTGAGCACTGGTATCACGTGACATAAGTCATTTTTATATGCACTTACTACCAGCTATGTATTCTTGTAAATTAAGCAAATAAGGATCCTTGAGTAATCCTAGGTTTTGGGTTCCTTAGTCCTGCATTCAATCAAATATTTACCATATTAGTCAAATAAAAGGTATTCTGAGCTAATGAAGATTTAATATTTTAATTACAGAAGGAAGTTTTTCACCACTTCAATAAGCACAAAATTGGGCCATAGTTAAGGTTTCAAAAGTGTATATATGCAGAAGTAAAACTTCATTACTCTGTGTAAGGAGATAAATTGCATCTAAAAAGTTGCAGTATCAGGCAGATCTCAAGGCACCTGATGGCTTCACTAGTTGGAAACTTCCTGCCAGCATCAGGAGCTAATGTATTAACACAGCACAGGACTAGAATACAGCCTGCAGCAGCTGATTCTCAACAGGAACACTGCTCAAGCAGAGTAAAGTATACTTTGTTTTGCTGTGTATGATGTATGGGAAGAAGTGACAAGTTCAATATTTTTTAATATTAAAAAAGAAGAAAAATGCTATTTATAAAATACTGGACTGACAGAGGATAGTGATCAATAAGACAGATAATATTATCATAGCATAGCTATATAAAGCAGCAGACAGACAATACATCTCATTTTCTCTTAGTATGCAAAAGTGTATCATTTTGGCAATTCTAAAGGATGCTAACAGGAAGTCATCCTTTCATCAGACAGTTGGTTATCAAACATTGCACTTAGTTTAATTATATTTTGACTCTTAATCATGTTTCATGAAGCAGGTAGCACTTCTTTTTCCTATTATGAATTCATATGCAATTTACAAAGAATAAATATATGAAATGCACAATTTTCACTGCACTTTCAACAATTACATTTCTCTTCATACTTTATGCACATCAGCAATCAAAAAAAGCCTTTTATTTCTCTCTACAGCTGTAGCTCTTCATTACCTAACAGCTACTTTGGAAGCAACACCATGAAATCAATTGAGGTGAACTGCAATGCTATTCTGAAGCTATCTGAAACAATATTAAAGATGCTGTGGTATTTTGAAGTACCTTTACTGTAAGTAAAAACACTTAATTATCATTTAGACATATATATTTTAGCAAGTATTACCTATCCAAACATATAGAACAGCCCACCGATATTTGAAAAGTTGGAAACTGTTAACCTTTTTCATAGTTAGGTACATGTACTAAGATTAACAGAAAATGTGACATAATTCCCTACATAGCTGTGAATATTCTAGCAAGGTATTAAACATATAAAGTAGGCCAACAGTTACCATAGTGAAGAGTAGTACCATCAAATTTTTCATGTTTTTAAAACCTTCTCTGAGAGTGTGTATTCGAAGTCAGTGTAGAGAAAGACACTATACTTCTAAATTTTTCATGCTGCTATGCAAAAAGGCGGCTAGAATCATTTTGGGAAATGGAATGGCAGCAGCAGAAATACCATATCGGCACATTTCAGTGATGCAGCTATAGCTAGGCTGGAAGAGTAAATATTGAGTAATGCTATCTCAGATTCCCCCTTCCCCATGTATGAAGCCCGAGGGATGAGTCCACCTCACACTTGAAGAGATTTTCATTCTTTGTGTATTGTACTGAAGTAAGCCATAGGATATTTAACAACTTCCTGGTATAACATTTTATTAAATAAAGCACCCCATGATAGGAGATGTAGTAAGACTCCATAGACACTGGAAATGAGAGATGACAGACATCAAGAAAGACTCTGCAAACATTAGGAAAATGAGAGCTCTCAGCTTTGTAAGTATTCATGTCTTTTCAAATAAGTTAATATTTTGCTTAATATTTCTAAGAAAAGTAAGCAGTGAAATTTCAGCCATGGATCTTGACTTTTCTCCAATTTTAAAATCACTGCTGCTCCAGGTTCACGAGAATTTGCCTTTCACAGACACGCATAAATATATCTCAATCCCTACCCTCCTCACAGGGTTTAAAATTCAAATAAACTTTCACAAAGCTATAGGACAGGATTTGAACCAGGAAACACTGAATACCTTTGAATTTAACAACGAGATAGATTTAGATGTAGCGTTATTCTCTTTTGTCTATCAGCCTGGGAAGATATGCAGTTTCTAGATATGTCTCAGCCCTATGAGAGAAGTGCCAAGTAAAATAGGTAAAAGGCTGAGCTGGTGCACTGATGGGGACATCATAGTAGCAGTTGAACTCAGCTGTACTGTCATAAATAGAAACAGGAAACCTGACAAGGGCTTACAAGTGAAGATACGATAGAGAAGCAGCTGGAGACAGTTTTGTTTCTTAGAAAACTAGTCCTGTTATCTTTCAAGTCTCAGCCACAGCTTACCAGCTGAACATCCTGGTCCTGACTGTTTTACTGCCACCATTTCAGCTGCTCTTTGCTTCTTTTCTGGGTGAAGACTTTGGGCCTCAACAAAGGTACAAGTGAACTGGGCTTCATAGATTCATAGATTCATAGATACATTAGGTTGGAAAGGACCTATAAGATCATCTAGTCCAACTCCTATCACCTACTCTACCCACTAAACTACTAAATCAAATCCCTTAGTACCTCATCTAAACGCTTCTTGAACAGTGCTAGGGATGGTGCCTCAACCACCTCCCTAGGCAGGCTTCCATAACACCAGCAGAACAAGGGAATTATAATAGGTGGGGATCTGCTTCCTATTCCATCAATGAAACAGAACAAGAGCTGCAGCTCTGAAAAATACCATTTATTAGCAGTACTGAAATAGCTAGGACAGGATCTGTTTAAAATTGGTGTCTCAGAAAGGCCATTCTGTATATTCCAGGCATTCTTATAGTGCTATATTTGTGACAAATAATGATTCCACATATGACTGAGAAAGGTTTGCTAAGATATTTATAAGTTTGTACAGGCCTCTCTCAACAGAAAAACATAAATTGAAATAAATATAATCAGAAAACAGTCAAACTGCTTGAGAAAACTGAGCAGACAAATAGAACATTCAGAACAGTAGTGTTCTAGTGCATGGGAAAAACTTCTTCCTGAAATGGAGAAGAAATCCCTCAGCCATTCTCTGAGCTGTGCAAAAAGTAGAACAGAACAAATGCAGTTTTTGGTTTTGAAGCACATTTTGTTGGAGAAGAGCACGCTCTGATCATTATTGGCTGTCCTCAGATTCCTATCCTTCCTCCCTATTTCACAAACCTAGAAAATTATGACCTCTGGTACACAAGAGATCCAACAACCTGCCTAGGCTTCCAGGCATTACACAGCACCTCTTGGAGAGCCAAAGGAGCAGCAGTTGTGGCACAGAGTGCAGGATATGAACAATCATACCAAGCAAGCAAGGCTGCGAGAAGGGATCAGGAATCAGGGCCTATTAAGTAGGCCATGTTTGGAAAAGTTAGAATGTCAGTAAGTAGAGATGAGGAGAAGAATGCTTGCTCAACAAAGAAATTAGTGTCAGAATTGTACATGTCTACTAAAAGTCAAAGTGTGATGCTGAGAAATGGTTTGTCTTGAAAGCAAGCAAGTCAGATCAGAAGAGCAAAAAGCCAGATGGTCACTGAAATAGAAAACCACAGCAATAATTACAAGGCTATTTCTCCTCCCAGTACACAATGGTAGTAAGAAACAATCTGCAGCGTAGTAGTTTCTTTATCTAGGACTAATTGCTTCTTTTCTGCTTTTTTTCTATATTTTCTTAAATATATTAATCTAGATTCCATGGAATAACTATTTAAAAATTACTTAGGTACAATATCAGTAAGAGTAATTTCATATAGCACCTAAAAAAGCAGTGATACCTCTAGCATAATTTTGATCAATCACCGATTATACTGTAAACAGCCGAACAATCCAGGAAAAAAATGACATACATCTAATTTAACTTTGCAGAGACCTGCTGATGGTAACACCATGGATATAAAATGGTAACAGAGCACATTTGGCTCTGTATTTAATTAAAGACCAGAAATACAGACTTCTAAAATGTTTTCATAATACTTGGTGGTGGGCAGGATGGGTGAGATACAAGCTAACACAGGTGCTTAACATGTGCTCTGAAGAAAGACTAGCTGGAGTAGTTTGGTGAAGGCTGCAGCTGAGAATGCAGGCCTGTTCACACAGCTCTTGCTTAGATGACCAGCTTGGATGACCTCTGCCAGCCTTTTGCTGGTTTAGGAGAAACAAATGTTGGCAGTACAAAATGCTGTAAGGAAGACTGTTAGGGAGGAAGAAAGGAAAGAAGTAAGAGGAAGAAACAGGGGGAAGGGAATTAAGATCACTCATTATTTTCTCTCCAAAAAGCAGGCTATCATTAAGAGATCCAGGTCCTTTTTGCTTATGATTATGGGAGAGCATTAATCATTTACTATGTATACATCAAGCTTTATAAATACTAGGCTCTATTAGAATTGTATAGGTTGTCTGGATAATATGCATCCAACCTAGAGATTATCTCTGTCCCACATCAAATCAGCCACAGTTTTCTGAGAGA
Organism: Odontophorus gujanensis; assembly: GCA_013399175.1. NCBI lineage: Eukaryota > Metazoa > Chordata > Aves > Galliformes > Odontophoridae > Odontophorus > Odontophorus gujanensis. Next base: position 31,755 of record VXAB01003470.1, read on the forward strand.
ACAGGGAAGTCTTGAACCTTAGTCTTACATATACCAGCGTTGCCTATTTTCCTAAAGTTAGGACGTAATTACTAGCATTTCAGCATTACCTCAGGCTATCTCCTCCATATCATGCTGCAGACATAGAGCAGTAGCCAAGCCAAGATCAATCAAGAAAATGAAATGTTGTTTTACTTTTAGAATCAGAAAGAGTATTATGCAAAATACTGGGTTTACACTAGTAGGTAAATCAACATCAGAAAGAACATCTGCATTATCCTCTGTGCCTAATCCTCTCATAGTGAAACCAACAGTGCTGGCTTTTTTGATTCTTAAAAAGCAAAACTGAAAATCTAGTCTTCGTAATCTTCAATTGAGCCAGTTGGTAGAATGCAAATACAAAGAATGAGATGTCTTACTATTGCCTGTAATCTAAATCTGAAGAGACTAAACCCACAGAGATACATTAAAGTCAGGAAATAAACTGTCATTCAGGAAAGCAGATGGCAAAATAAACAATAATGCAGAAAAAAATGCACTAAACCTCTTTCTGGCACTTAATAGTAACATGGGTAGGACAAATCTCACCACGGTAGAGACTGTTAACAGACTGTTTGCAACAAAATGGAATAGAATTATTTGAAGCGACATTTATGGTCTCATAAATCTGACCCACACATCCATGCTATTAGCATTTTGCCCAGGGGCTTCATTCAGTCTTAGCTGGGGATGCTGAGTTTCTTTCATTAGGAGAAAGTATATGATGGAGACCAGTGTTCCTGACACAATCTGGTTTCTACAGGGAATCCTGCTTACTTATGGGCTGGGGGACTCACACAGCAGAGCAATGTTTGTGCACAGCTCCCAGCCAATTTCTACCAAAACCCTGCCCCAAAAGTCTGCACTGCTGAGGCTGTCCAGGATTTCACTGCAGCATCTTTATTATCTTCTTTCGGGAAAAAATTTTCTTTCTGTCCTAATTACCTAATTACCAATAAATTGTTTGGCCTTCCTGTTTTCTATGCCAAATCTCAGGAAAATCTTCTGTGCTAGACAAATCCCACGTATCAGGTACAGCTTTTTGTTGTGTGGGCTATGTCATTTGAAAAAAGTTGAATGACTACTTTAACATATTCAAAAATATGGTTGCTATATTGAGCTAGCTCACTGCAGCAATGATGTATGTGTGTGTACCTTTCCTAGTGATAATCGAGCACACATGAAAGAAAATGCTGTTTTCAGCGTATACCAAGTCAGAGCCAGGGACTGATTCAGATCAGGTTCTGATTACTCAGGTCTCCATTTGCACACCCAACTGGCAGGAGCCTGCTGCTACCTTACCTTCTGTGATTTAGGTTCACATTCCTGAGAGCTGGTGTTATTGAAGAATGTGAACCATCTCTGTCCCTGGAGCATTGCATGAGGGAATGAGTGTAAAGAGAAAGGTGGCTGCTGTTTGTTTGACTTTTTCCTGATTGTTTTCAGTCAGCTGGTTACTTTCCATGTGTTTAGCATCACTATGTGCAATGCCAGAAGACCTGCTTTTTCCAGTACTGAGAGGCAGAAAAACCTCATTGAAGTGTCCACTAATTATATATCTCTCCAATTAAAGTTTTTGTTTGTTTGATTGTTCTCTAGTTTTAAACTGCACTTTAAAAAGAACAGTGAAATAGCAGCAGTTGAAATAAAAAAGCCGCTAGATAGTTGTTCAGAAAGACAGTTTCAGAACAAGATCGAACTCTGCTTCCTTGCATCCATCTCTAAGAACTTGTTGCCACAAAGGTAATTGCAAAAACAGGTTTCACCGGCTGACCTGATCCAAGAAGACAGATACGTCAATACTTCTTCGGCCTCTGACCTTTCTCCAAATAAGTCTAGTGTCCCTTACTAGAATTGCAGTGACCTCTAGGGGCCTGATCCAAGCCCACTTGTTTCATTGACCCTTACTGACTTCAGCTTACCTCAGACTTTCAAAAGTTTTCTAAGCATGGATGAGTATTTAAAGTACAGCTGAAAAATCCAGTGTGTCTGATGGTAAACAAAATAGTCTCAAGCCTTCTTGCTCAATGCTGCCAGTGTCTGCACCGTTGAAAATGAACAACCCCAGGATATAGGAACCTCTGATGTTACTCTGAATGAAATGTCCATTTACCTGAAATCCAAATCTGATTTACTACATTTCAGAACCATATGTAAAATGACAACAGCTCTTTAATGCTGAACCAGAATAAAAAGCTTCTGCTTTTTACACATTTCAGTACAAAAAGAACCACGTCCACTTACCCAGGAGTACTGCAGATCCATATCAGTTAGGGAATTTGTAAGATGTGGCTGATGAGAAGCACAAGTACAGTTTTCCCATTCTTCTATTTTTGAAATCAAGAAATCACAAGGACAGAGCTGGTTATCAGGAAATGGCTTCCAGTCACTCCACAAATGAAATTCTGTTTCTGAATGGATTGAAATAGTTCCTAAGTTACTAAATTTGGAAGTATACGTTCGGCCCAAAGATGCAGAAATAAACTCTGCCCTGGTCTCAGTCTCTTCTTTTCTCCTCACATTGTCTTTCCAGGTTTTCTTTTCCTGAGGTTTTGCCAGTTTCATGCAAGAAGTTATTGCCTCTTCATCCTCTTCTGAAAGATAACTATCTTCTAATGTATCTTTAAAAACACAAATACTTCTGTTATGATATATTGCAATACATACAGAATGTCGTATACTGCTTTTCTTAAATATCGTCTTATGTGTTTTATGTAATGAAACAGCCAAAAGCTCAATTATAAAAGAAAAAAAAATCATAATCAGGAAGATTATTTTCCACGTGGTAAATTTTTATTCCCCCAGAATCCTGGAAATTTGTTCTGGTTCTGCAATGAATATGAGAATTTGCTAAGTAGATGTCATATTACTGCAATACTTGCAGGGAGCATATGCTTAGTTTAAATACTGAAAAAGTTCAGAGAGTTTTTCTGGATAATTACTCTCCCATTCCCTCTTGTTAAATATGTTTGAATTACAAAGTAGTTGCTGAAATCTAATTTTTTTCAAACGTTTCCGCTCCAAAGATGATTTGGTTGGAGCAACAATTAGTCAGATCATTAAAACTCATTTGCTGGTATTTGTTAAAAAAAATATCACATTTACCAAATGCATGCACAGTCAAATAAATAATAATAATAATAATAATAAATTATAAATAATAAAAAATACATTCAGATAAAGAACTGCCACACAGTCAGATCAGTAATCTGTAGGAAACTCAACACCATACCTTAGGCATCATACCTTAGGCAATCAGTTATGATGAGAAACTGACTGGTGGATCAATCTGCAGACCTTCTTGCACTCCCAGACACTACAGACTCATGGATGAACACTGAATGTTAACCTTGATTTTGTGAGTTTTGCCCTCCTGATATGAAACGTGATACAAAACCAAGAACTCCTCTTGGAAACACTGTCCTCAGCCCCAGTGTTTAGTTGAAATTCCCATTTGTGAGATATATTGTTACAAAGCTCAAGCTAGTATGACAGGAAACAGGTTTTCACACCATGAGGATGTCACTACTAAGTGCTATCACATTAACATCTCAGCTGGGGTTTGAAAATTGTGGGTGGTGAATGACTGATCAGGAGAAGATTGTTTATAGTTACGTTCAATACAGTGACATTCACCAAATGTTGGAAAGAATGCTGATCTGATGTTTTACTTACTAAGGGGGATCAAAACATGTTTGACATCCTCCAAGCTTTGTGTATTGGTCTTTTTGGTTCGGACCAATTTCTGCAGTCGTTTTAGTGTTCCCATGGACTCCGCTTTATCATCTGGTTCTGTACCCTGCCAAAAACAAAACAAAACAAAACAAAAAAACAAACAAAAACAAACAAAACAAAAACAAACAAACAAAAAAACATAGATATTAAAAGTAAGTACTAAAAATCCATGGAGAGAAAACCAACAAAAAGAGTAACAAGAAAAGCTCAGCCACAAAGAATTAATGACATGCACAATGCTTTGAAAGTTTGTCATTTTCTTGCTTCTAGTGAACAGATACAAAAAAAGAAAAAGAAAAAAGGCAAGCCAAAAGAGGCATCAAGCTTATAGATCAGTGTTTGTATTGTTATTTACATATTACTTTAATACACCAAGATTACATAATACCTAATTCCAGAAGACATTTTAATATCTACATCTACAGTGTTACACAGAAGTACTTTAAGTATTTGCAGAAATCCTAGAGGTGTCAAATTTAAATATGTATGGAGTATATTCTGAAACACTGATCCAAATACCTCCTTTAATCAAGGCCTCATTTCTTTTCCTAGATTGTATTGCAATAGTGTAAATGACAATTTAGTGGTCTATTATTGTACATCACAATGGAGAAACACAGGGTTTGGGTTTTTCAGACTTCCCATTTAGTGAATGTTCAGCCACCTCATATACTTTCAAGTTTTATTAAACAAGCAATTGTCTTGTAAATCTTAGAATCAGAAAGTTACTTAGTTTGGAAGGGACCTTAAAGATCATCTAGTTCCAATCCCATGACGTGGGAAGGGCTGCTGCATCCAACCTGGCCTTGGTTGCCTCCAGGGATGGGGCATTACAACTTCTCTGGGCAGCCTGTGCCAGTGCCTGATCACCCACTCAGTAAAAAAATTTCTGCCTGACAGCTAATCTAAATTTCTCCTCTATTAGTTTTAAACCACTCCCCCTTGTCCTATCCCTGTCAGACTGTGTAAAAAGTTAGTCTCTTACATATTTATAAGCTCCCCTAAAGTACTGGAGGAAGGCAATGAGGTCTCCCTGAATCCCTCTCAGGCTAAACAAGACCAATTACCTCAGTCTTTCTTCATAAGAGAGGTGCTCCAAACTTTTGATCACCTCTGTGGCCTTCCTCTAGACCTGTTCCAACAACTCCACATCTTTCTTGAGCTGGGGGCTCCATGCCTGGAGGCAATACACCAGACTTTGCCTCAGAAGAGCAATGTACAGGGGGACAGTCGCATCATTCTCTCTGCTGGTCACCGCACTTCTGAAGCTGCCCAGGATAGAGATGGCCTTCCAAGCTGTAATAGCACATGTCCACCTTTTTGTTCACCAGAACCTCCATGATCTTCTCCATAGGGCTGCTTTCAGTGATTTCTCCCAGTTTGTATACATATCTGGGATCTTCCTGATCAAAGACCTTGTCAAACATTAGGTTCTTGCTGGTTCACATTTCAAGCCTGTCCAGGTCCCTCTGGATGCTATCCTTTTTTAATGTTTTTTTTTAATTTTCTCATCTTATAGTCATCAGCAAACTTGCTGAGAGTGCACCCAATCCCACTGTCTGGGTCACTGATAAAGATGTTAAAGAGCACCTGTTCCAAGATGGACCCCTGTGGGACACACTTCTGACCAGCCTCCACTTGGACATAGAGCCATTGACCACAGCTCTCTGGCTGCAATAATCCAACAGTCTAGAAATACTCAAGTTATCTTCCAATCTGACTGTGAACTCTGCAAGTTTAAGAGAGACATGCCATACAGCAAATGACTGGTCTTTCATAGTCACGTGCTGTTTCACATAGGATATCTGATTTTCATTAGAAACAAGGAAAAGTAAATACACCAGAAGTGAGTAATAATGTAATTCAGCAATGGCTATTTTTTGGAACAATACTGTCTGCTGTGTATATTTGTCTATTTACACCAATAAATAATTTGGCCTTTTAAAACAATGTATCTTTAGTGATATTTCAAGTGATTAAATACTAGTGCTGATGTTACTGGAAGGTAGGAATGCAGAAACCTTTATTGTACTCTCCCTAACAATTAGGTCACACATCATAGCTCCATTCTGCTTCCTCAAAGACATAATCTTTCGAGACAAAGTCATCAGGGAGGCTTGCCAGAACAGTCTAATATACATTGGATAGGCTGCTTAGGGGTGGATCTTGAGTGATTCTGAGTTCCACGGCTTTCATTTGGGTTAAAGGCTTTTTGCAAAGACTTAGCATGAAGCACTTCTAAATTCTCAGCGTTCATATATTACAAGTTACTTCCATCCAGTGTTAAGGGAGAGCGGAGTGTGTATGTTAATTTCAGATGAAAAAGAGACACCATTCATTTGATAGATAACTGCTTATAAAGATGGCTGAGCTTCAAGTTGCCAAAGTGACAGATATTTTTCTATGAAGACATGAGGTTCTTTAAGCAGAAAGAGAAATCCAGGAAAAAGGCACAGGGCATTTTCATATTCATTTAGTCAGTTTCATGCTACTAAACAAATGTGTTGAAACTGTAAATCAATCTATCCCTAGACACAAAATCAGTTGACTCCCTTATGGTTGTTACAAATTAATATGATTCCATTGATTGACACAGACCTATGCTGACCTCTTTTCAAAGGACAGGACCTTACAATTCCTCCCCTTGTTAAACACAGTGTGTCATGTAGGAGGTATAATCATCGATAGCACTTCAGTTTATACTCCTTTGTTCTTAGTGGCACATTACCAATGGGATCCTGGGGTGCATTAAAAAGAGAGCGGCCAGCAGCTCAAGGGAGGTGATCCTCCCCCTCTACTCTGCCCCAGTGAGGCCTCACCTGCAGTATTGTGTCCAGTTTTGGGCTCCCCAGTACAAATAAAAGAGAGGAGTCCCCCCCAAAGGGTCCAGTGGAGAACCACAAAGTTGATAGTGAGTGTGGAGCACCCCCCTCATGAGGAAAGGTTGAGAGACCTGGGTCAGTTCAGCCTTGAAAAAAGAAGACTCAGAGGGGTTCTGATCCAGGTCTATAAATATCTAAGGAGTGGGAGGTAAAGGGACGAGGTTGGACTCTTCTCTGCAGTGTGTGGTGATAGGACAAGGGGAAATGGCCACAAACTGATGCATAGGAAGTTCCACACAAATGTGCATGAGAATGTCTTCACCATGAGGGTGACGGAGCACTGGAACAGTCTGTCCAGAGAGGTGGTGGAGTCTCCTTCTCTGGAGATGTTCAAGACCCACGTAGATGCATTCCTGTGCAACCAGGTCTAGAGAGTCTGCTTTGGGAGGGAGTTGGACTTAATGAACTCTAGAGGTCCAGTTCTTTCAACCTATCCTCGTAGGAAAGGTGCTCCACCCATGGGTTGTCTCTGTGACTCTCTTCTGGATCCTTTCTAACAGCTCTACACATTTCCTGTGCTGGGAACCCCAGACATGTACACAGTGTTTCAGCTTGAATGAGAGCAGAGTAGAGGGGGACAATCATCTCCTTTGCATGCAGGCTTCCCCTCTTCTGATGGAACCCAGGATACCACTGGCTCAAGTTAAGTTTTTTCATCAACCAGGACCCCTTTCTCAGCAGGGCTATTCTCAGGGTGTTCTTCTAGTTTGTATACATATCTGGGATTTCCCTGATCCAGGGACAACACCTTGCACTTGGTCTTGTTGAATCTCACCAGATTCTTACTGGCCCACATTTCAAGCCTGTCCAGGTCCCTCTGGATGCTATCCCTTCTTTCTGTTGTATCCCAGCTTACTGGATGATGGTGCACCCAGTCCCTGGTCATCAGGTCTTCAGAATGAACGGTTCTGCTGGTCTAATGCCCTTATTACCCCATGCTAGTTAATAAACAAAAACTGGTTCTTTCAATTTTTTGCCATTTGAAGAATTAATTATTTTATTTTACAGATCAGTAAGACCTAGTGCCTTTGAGTTTAAAACCACCTCTGTCTTCTTAAGGATCGTGTAGGATAAGGACCAGGCAGATCTACCTCAATGCTTTTGTCAGCTTACAATCCTTTTACAGCTTGTATCTGAATATTCATCATCAACTGAGGGTCAAATCCAAACATCCTTAGATTAGTCATGATTTCTTTCAAGCCCCTTCTCCCCTCCTCCAAATCCAGGATAGCAGGACTGCAGTTTTGGTTTATCTGAAGACAGAAATTGAGGTGTAGTTTTTCAGTCTCCTACTGTGAGATGTCTATGCAAAATGAATCACAATGGGTTTAAAATGCTAATATGGCTCAGTTAGATAAGAACACTCATAGAAATAATCATTTGTTCACTTATAAATAATGATACAAAAGCAACACAATGACTTTGAGTTATGATCTAGGGTTTCCATCATGGAGACATCAAGATAAACAGACGATAATCTATACAGATAATTTTATTAATGGTAAACTCTAATCCTCTTTACTTTAAGAGTGTTCATTGGGCAGAGTCTACTGTTAGTGAAATGTCTTACATACTTAAATACAGAAACCACCCTTTTTACAGGCAAAAAAGTCTCACACAGTACCAGTTATGGGCCAGTTTTTAAATTTACAGTGGTTTATTTTGCTTTACCGAAGTATTAAAATCCAGAAGTTTAGCTGCCTCATATGAGGAAAATGGTGTCACATCATGAATAAAAAAATAAAATTGCCTAAGAAAACAAATAACAGGCTGTGTTTTAGTTGCAAATAATTTGCATGAAGTGTACATGAACAGTTACGGTCAAAAGTGTACATTTTCAAATGTCCTTATAAAAATGGATTGCAGACAGAAATAACTAAATTGTGTCTGATAAACAGTTTTTACTTTATCCTAATACATTCTAAATGCCTTAGAAATCTTTGCTCACTGAGGAACTATGAGGATTAACCTGGTGGCAGAAATACAGCAATTTGAAAGCTAAATGAAAAAGACTGTTGGCCCGTCTCCAGCTATCTCAGTCCTGTTGAGCACTCCTTTTCCTAGGTGTAACTGCATTAATTTCAATAAAGCACTTGCACAGCACGTCACTTCTCAGCATAAAGAATTTAGTCATGGCAGAACCAAGTCTCTATGATTTTCCCTGCACTGCTTTGTCTTTCCTAAAGGACTGCAACGATTTAATCAAGATTAGTCATGCAGTCGTATTTAGAGTATAGTATAACAGTAAGAAGAGAAAAATTACTATATGTTTATAGTGTCTATGGTGTCACTGTTAAAGTACCATAGACCTTTTTCAAAAGTTTCAGTAATATCCATGCTGCACATAATGAATATTAAAATAGTATGCTGTAACAGCAAACATCCTGCTCTATTTATACAGAGTTAGCTCTGTAAAAGGCACTGATTCTGGATAAACTTTATATTAAAAAATATCAGTAAAACCATCATTGGCCAATATACAGAAAAGTACTGTGGAAACTTCTTTCATATGCACCTGGCCATACATATCAGCCTGACTTTAAATATCCCCATTATTTCAGTCTGGTTTTCTAGCTACTCAAAAATGATTTCAGAGTCAAACTAACAGGCTGGAAGTTTAGATAGATTTTCCCCTGGGAAATCACGGAACAATCCTAAGATATTCTATAGAAGATAAAGAAATATCATGATTAAAAGCATGGATTTTGGATAAAGATCTTACAAGTTTTGGGAAAGCAGCATGCAGTAAAGGAAACCATAGTAAAACAGCATGTTCTTCATGTGGCTGCCAGCCACTGATGAAATAAAGTGAATAATTTTCACAGCAACTCACCATTACACCATTACTAGCCACTCTTGGATTGTAAGCTCGTGGTGGAATCCATTGCTCATAATTTATCACCTAGATGGTAAGAAAAGTTAAAAACAAATAAATAAACAACATCAAAAAAAGCAACGTAAATAGAATGAGTAACGACCATGTTACTATCATATCAATAAATAAAGGTTGAGAACTCAGCAATCTTTGAACCAAGTACTGTGTACGTACAAAAGCAATGGCAGATAGACACCAGCTGACACACACATAAATCAGTTTGAAACTAAGCTGTCTACATTTCATCAGCTGCCTGGGATGCCCTATAAGCATCACGATGCCTGCAGTATACCATGGGATGCGTGAATCTCATTCTAGATCCTGGCTCTCCTTTTCTCCATGAGCAGAAAAGCCCCATAAGCCTTTCTTGTGCAGTAACTCCCCAGATGAGGAGCAAGTGTCACTTGCACTTCTAAAAGAAACTCATTCAGTTTGCCTCATTTTGCCTCTGATGCTGAGCCCCAAGGGTGTGAGTTTGATTTGGATTAACAAAGCGAGAAAATGGGAGGATCTTCAGAACTAAGCTAAGACAAGACCATATACTCTTTCATCATCTGCTCATAATCCATTTCTTGGTCACAGCGTCCTCGTGACAGGAACATCATGAGAATACACTTTCCCTGTGGCACTGATGCAGTCCCTGGTGGGCAAGCCTGACAGTGCTTATAGCTTATCAGCGTAATGAACGCTAGCCTTTTTTTCTTCATGAATATGAATGACACTTTGAAGGCTGAATGCAACCTAAGAATTTACGTGAGAAATGAGGCATGAAACATTTTTGAAAATGTATTAGCCCAAAGACTGCATTACTTCATATTTTATGTCCTTCTCAATATGCTACAAAGAGTTTGAGCCATCAAGGGAGCCCTGCTAGACTTGAACAAACAAGAACAAAGACAAGAAAAATAAATGCCGAAGGTACTGTTATTTTTTTATGGTAAAGTTCAATTATTACAGTTTTGCTCATGTTGTTTTCCTCAACCTGTGCTTCTGCTCCAAGCCTTTGTATTCTGTTCCTTTAGGATGAAATGAAATGGAACAGAACAGAATGAGCTTCTACTTATGAAATGGAGGGGAATCACAGTTTTCCTGAAGCATTTACAGAAGCTTGTTTGTTTGAGAGAGAGAGTGCTAAAATGTTCATTTACTTTAATTACTCTTTCTTGTAAACTTGGCTTTTTTATGTCTCATAGAATCACAGGTGCACTTGGGATGGCTGAGGAAGGAAGTCTAGTCAGAGTAGGTCTGCTAGAACAGGTTTCCCAGGTATGTGTCCTGGAAGGTTTGGATCATCTCCAGTGATGGACATTTCACAGACTCTCTGAGCAACCTCTTCCAGTGTTTGCTCACCTACTGTGTAAAAACAAAAACAAACAAACAGACCCACGTATTTCCTTATGTTAAAATGATATGTTTATGTTTCACTTTGTTCCTACTGCATCTTGTACTATTTTTGGGCACCACTGACATGAGTCTGACTCACTTTTCTTTACTCTCCCAGAAGGTATTTATATACTCGAGTTAGATCTCCCTGAGCCTTCTCTGCTACAGGTAGACAACTCCAGGTCTTACAATTTCTCTATGTATGACAGATGCTCCAGTCCCTAAATCACTTCTGTGACACTTAATTGTATTTACTTTAGTATTTCCTTGTTTCTCCTGTACTGGGGTCAATAATTGGACCCAGCACTCACAGGTGTTGGGTCAGCTTGCTAATGTGGAGTACAGGGCAAGGATCACCCTCTTCAGTATGCAAGCAATACTGTGCCTAATGCAGCCCAGGAGGTTGTTGACCTTCTTTGCTCCAAGGACACAATTCTGGCTCATGGTCAAGTTAGTGTATACCAAGACTCATTGTTCCTTTTCTGTAAAGTTGCTTTCCAGCTACCTGTACTGAGAGAAGGGGTCATCCATCTCCAGCATCAGGACTTTCACTTGCCTTTACTGAACTTTATGAGATTCTGAAAACTGTTGAAGCCCATGTGAAGGGCAGCATAACCCCCCTGGTGCATCACTCTCTTTGCTAGCTCTCTGCTGCTCACTTCTCACCAGCTGGTGCGTTGTTAACTACTTTTATACTTCAATTATTATTCAAACCCAGGGGTCAGAATTCTTCAATTGCTCATAGTAGTGGCCTAATTAATGTAGTATTAAGAAGAGGAGAAACAGTATGCATTTATATAAATTAAGATAGCAGTAGAGATGCATGTGCCAACATGGATCATGCAAGACTAATACAAACACTTATTATAGGTCTTGCTTGTTATAATTCCAGCAGATCAAGTTAACAGAAATGTGTTTGTTCAAGAAGATTAGGTATTTTAAGTAACAAAACCTGTTTGTTCTGCATAATAAAATGGTGCACAGCTCAGGTAGCCATCAGATTCTTATTTCAAACTTGCCTTGTGAAATACATAGAGGCATACTGACCATGAAATGTATTCTTCACAAATTCCTACAGAATAGAAGCAAGAAATGCATTTTTTGTTTCAGTGAAATTTTGGATGCTGAAGAGTAGTTCTTTTACCTGGCGTGTTGTTTCTTCTATCTTCTTTCCTTGCAGCAAACGTATCCCATCACCAACAGTATTATCTTCTATGAATAATGAAAAAAAAACCAACAAAAAACATGCTTTCAAATGTCCTGTTTACAGTTTTTTTCTGACAAATATAATTTGAATTGCTCTTGATATTTTGAGTAGACATTTAGACTCACTGAAGTTAATCTTGTATCATGGAAACATGCATTTTTATCTCGAACTACTTTGAAGTAGATTATAGAGCAAATTGACAAGACCATGTACATAAATATGATACATTCATTACAGAATCACAGAATTGTAGGCGTTGGAAGGGACCTCATTCATTTTTTCTTCTACGTCTAAACTTAGTTCTCATTTTACTAATCCAGAATCCCACCAAACACAGAATCACAGAATTGTAGGGGTTGGAAAGGACTTCTAGAATTCATCGAGTCCAACTACCTCCCAGAGCAGACTCTCTAGACCTGGTTGCACAGGTAGGCATCCACATGGGTCTTAAACATCTCCAGGGAAGGAGACTCCACCACCTCTCTGGACAGACTGTTTCAGTGCTCCGTCACCCTCACTGTGAAGACATTCCCATGCACATTTGTGTGGAACTTCCTATGCATCAGTTTGTGGCCATTTCCCCTTGTCCTATCACCACACACTGCAGAGAAGAGTCCAGCCTCGTCCCTTTGCCTCCCACTCCTCAGATATTTATTGACATGGATCAGATCCCCTCTGAGTCTTCTTTTTTCAAGGCTGAACTGATCCAGGTCTCTCAGCCTTTCCTCATGAGGGAGGTGCTCCACAAGTTTTATCATCTTTGTAGCCCTCCACTGGACTCTTTTGAGGAAATTCCTGTCTTTTTTTGTACCGGGGAGCCCAGAACTGGACACAATACTGCAGGTGAGGTCTCATGGGGGCAGAGTAGAGGGGGAAGATCGCCTCCCTTGAGCTGCTGGCCACTCTTTTTTTAATGCACACCAGGATCCCATTGGTCTTTTTGGCCACCAGCACACACTGCTGGCTCATAGCCAGGCTGTCATCCACCAGAACACCCAGATCTCTCTCCTCAGACCTCGTCTCCAGCTGCTCATCCCTGGTGCATGTGGTTATTCCTCCCTAGGTGCAAGACTCTACACTTGCTCTTGTTAAACTTCGTCTGGTTCCTTTCTCCACAGTTCTCCAGACTGTCCAGGTCTCACTGAATGGTAGCACAGCTTTCCAACATGTCAGTCATTCCTCCCAGGTTTGTATCATCAGCAAACTTGCTGAGGGTGGACTCTATCCCCTCATCAAGGTCATTGATGAAGATGTTAAACAGGACCAGAGCCAGCACCGACCCCTGAGGAACAAGTACAGGCCTCCAACTGAACTCTGCTTCCAGTATTTTAATGCAGAAGGGTGTCGAATATTTATGTGAAAGTCCCTATGCAAAAATGGCCATCACAGTTGAGATCTGTTTAATTTCAATATTTGAAATTGCTGGATGAGCTTTCTCACATCCCTTCCATGAAATTAATGCTTTGCTCGAGAAGAATATTTACTTTCCAAACAACAGTGCATAATAATTAGCCAAATGACTTTGAAAGTCTAGATTTTAATAAGACAATCTTGAAAGATCTACTCTCACTTCCATTGTTAAGTCAAGGCATCCACCATCACCTAGTGAGTGGTCCTTGTGATTAGATTCCGTCAACACATGTATCATTCTGATTATGATTTACTAATCACGGAATTTAGTTCTACCCTGGCTTTCCAAAATTAATAGAAAATAATCTTAACTCAGTCTCATTTTTGCTGCCAAGGAATGCCTTGCAACATTAATAACAGTTCTTGAAAAGGGGTGATAAACTTAAAATACAGATTTACAAATGTTAACCATAGGCAGGAAAGACCAATTGCATTACTTTCTCTCCAATCAACAGAAAATTTAAAAACTGACTGAGATTCTTCAGCTTTCATACAAAGAAAGAGTTTTAACACAAGCATGCAACTTTATATTCAGAGAGGTAAGTAAGACCCCTGTCCTCAAAATGTCTATACTTATGTTGTAATTAAATACAACCAGAAAGTGAATAAAACTGGTCAAAAAAACCTGTAAACTCATAGCAGTGAAATAGTCAAAAGGTCACTGTACAGGCAAGTCAGTACCTACATTTTTATGTTATTTTTAATGAAAATTCAAAATCAAGAGACATACTTGGTACTGTTAATTTTCTTAAAAGGCAATCCTTTTCAAACAATAAATAAATAAATAAATCAGTCCTGCTGTAATTTTTTTTACTTGGATATTGTAAGACTGAGATAAAATCCATAAATTACAATTTGAGCATCAAGTATAAAAGAGAAAAACTCAATTCACACATTACTTCCACTTTCAATCCATAGGTCTGTTGTACAGGAAACCTCATCAAGCAATTTCCTTTATGTAGCATATTCATCAACAAGAAGAAAAATGAGTCACATAATATATATATATATATTTTACAAGTTTTATTTTAAAGGCTTCTGTAAGAGTTCAAATAAGCTTAGAAGACAGTATCTTTCTCCTGCAGACCTGATTGTTACACAATATCAACAGCATTCTGACAGTCATGTTATAGTCCAAAATCTGCCACAACATGTCCAGATGTCTCAAGCACCTACAAATCTCCTTGAAGTCACTGAGTGCCAGTTGTCTGATAACCCACTCATTTATTCAAATGTAGAGCTAGTTGGATTTCTAGAGGCACTGTAACTCAAGTCAAGGAGTGCTCATGCAGTCAGGTTAACATAACTAGGAAGTTTCTGGTCACTTTACTGTGGAGTGAATTAGGAGCAGGTAGGAATCATGTCCACTATTTCTGCAAGGAGTCAGTCCTTTTCTACTTTTCTCAGGAATGTATTTTCATGGAATCTTAATGACTATGACTTGCATAGTCAACTTTTTCAATAATGTCATTTTCAGGCTGGCAAATTTGTTACTGATGATTTGGATTTGGGCTTGTGAGTGAACATAGGTATTCCCATTATTCTGTCTGTAGGATATGTATGGTCTTATTGCACTATTATTATGGAAAATTGTTTTTTTAAGAGATTTTACACACATTCACATTAAGGACCTAATGCAAAGGCTACCAGAGACATTGGATATCTTCTCATTGATCAGGTTTTGATCAGGACCATGAATACAGTTCTGAAGTAAGCAGAGGAACCTATGCTGGCCACCACACATGGCCTATTACATCTGACTGAAAATCATATTATGCAATACATCTGCAGACCTTGAAAGATTATCTCTCTTAAGAGAAGGTTTTAATCAATAGTGACAAATTATCTTGATCAATAGTGAAACACTTTTAATCTCCTTGTAATGGTTTTCACCACTGTGTGAAGGGGACTTTTCTTTTAATAATTTTACAGCAGAGGGGGAAAGGGAGATTTTTATTTAGCTGCCAGCTTTGCTTCCTGTTCCCTCTGGGCCCCTGTCCTTCAATTACAACACTTGTCAGCTTTTAAAATGTGCGCTGCTTCTTTTACATGCTTTGGATATTTAAAAGGGTAAAAAAAAGTCTTGAGTAGGAAGGACTGGAGGAAGGTCAAAAAGTTCTCTTCTCTGATTCAGCTTTTTTCCACCTTCGAACTGACAATCTGTACAGTATGCTGAAGAATGATTTTGAAATATTTTTTTGTTAAAAGTAGGACTTGTTGGGAAAGAAAGTCTAACTTTTCATTCACTTATCGTTAGAATCGTTTCCTTCTGAAGCCAATGAGACTCCTTTTCCTCCCTCCCATCAGGTCATCACAAGGGCAGAGTCCCTCTTTAGCAGGGTCTCTTGTGAATATCCACGCAGAAATTATTTCAAAGTAAAAGATGGGAGATTTAGTTTATAAGAAAAGTTTTCTATGATAAGGGTAGTGAAGCATTGGCACAGGTTGCCTAGAGAGTTGGTGAATGCCCTATGCCTGGAGACATCCAAGATCAGTCTGGACAGGGCTCTGAGAAAGCCAGTCTAGCTGTGGATGTTCCTGCTCATTGCAGGGGAATTGGATAGATGACCTTTAAGGGTCCCTTCCAACTGAATCCATTCTATGATTCTCTGATTCTGTAAATTTTATTGTCATCTTTCCATTCTGGTTCTGGTTTGTAGAAATCCAGTTCACACATATACAAGCAAATGCAATAGCCATTACAATTTCAGATCTATTTTCCAAGCAATTAGGGGTTCATCTGGTGAAGTGAATCCAGCGGGATGCTTAGCACTTTGTCCTCTGCTATCTTTGACATTTCCTTTAACAGTAGAATCACTGAACAATGGATGATTTCTGAACCATTTGTACAGGAATTACTAAAAATAAGGCACTTCCCATCTTGCCGCTTTGTTGGCTTAAGTAGAGAATTAAAGATACATCCACTTTAATCTCACATATCAAAGTTTCTGTTTATACTAATATAAATGTTGAACTTTGACTGCTTTAGTCTCATAAGGCAGCTGTACTGGCTCTATCTTGGCTTTAGAAAGTACAAATACAAATTCAATTCCTGGAAGCAACATTAAGCAGATTGACAAAACGTTCTGATTTTTTAAAGCCTAATTTATCTTCAAATGGACAAGGTGACTGCTCACATGTTATTTCTTGTAATTTAGTGAATTTATACTGGTCAGTTCTTAAATAATATCACTAGCAAATTCCCATACACTAGCTGTAAGATTGTTTTAATTAAAGTTAGTTGAAACAGGCCTCAAAATGAGAACTGGACAAGAGTAGCCTAGAAAATTTGTGTCTACCACTTAGAGCAGTGTAAAGTACACAGGGAACAGGATCATATTACACTTGCCAAGTCCTGTACAACACAAGTATGACAATATACAGTAGGAAAAGTCTTTTTTGCTCATAGACCACAGAAAGAATTGTTCTCACAGCATGTTCTCAGCTTCACAGATTTAAAGTAAGTTTTATTTAAACTGCTTTTTCCTCCCTTTAGGACAAAGTAGATCTCAAAAGGATTTGACAAATTATTTAGCTCAATTATTTGTGAAAAATGAGAAATTTTCCTAGGTGCCCTTTAAAATACTCTGTGAAAAATGCAAAATCAGCTGAAATACATTTAGCAATTACCTTCAAGCTGACAGGGCCTTCTGATGTACGAATCATTCTCCGGCTTCCTGGAACCCTGCCAAAGAGTGCCATTCACATTTTTCCTGTCTAAAGTAAAAGCACAGAGAGCAGTCACCTAAATTCATAGCAAACCTGTGAAATAACAGGAAGGTCTGTAAAAATAACATA
Organism: Odontophorus gujanensis; assembly: GCA_013399175.1. Classification (NCBI taxonomy): domain Eukaryota; kingdom Metazoa; phylum Chordata; class Aves; order Galliformes; family Odontophoridae; genus Odontophorus; species Odontophorus gujanensis. The sequence continues at coordinate 49,063 of VXAB01003470.1, forward strand.
TGAACGCAAACCGAACAGGCTTGCAGAACACTGTGGAATCTGCTCAAACATGGAAATAAGCAGATGACTTTGCAATATAGGAAGTTTGATGGACTGATGGGCAGACTTCAAGTTTTGTTATCTTTTGTCTCTGTCTAGTACTTCATCTGACACTGTTAAAACACGAGCAGAGTTATTTTTATCTTAACCTTAGTTTTAATACCTAGCAGCCCATGGAACACATATGCCTTTATTTTGCTTCCAGGAATTACACAGAAAGGACTGAATTCAATTATATATTATATATATAGATTTTTTTTTATTTTAATATTTACAGAATCACTGAACATGCTATTTTCTTATGCTGTTCCATTATAGATTCTTAAGTATAGGAAATAAACTGAAATTGAAATAGTTTTGGTTTCAATTTCTAACTACCAATGCAAGTGCAGAAAGCAGGGTGGGGGGAAGGAATACATTGATATCTTAGGTGCATTTTTCCTTTACTTTGCATTTCTTCCAAGAGTTGTAAATCAAAAGAGACCCTTAATTAAATTTGTCTCTGTGAGATAAACAAGCATATAGTGAATGATTTAAATAGTTACTAACCAAAAGCTTCATTTTCAGACAGAGACTTCTGGATGGATCTAAAAGAATTAAAAGAATTAACCATTAGCTGAAAGTCAGAGTGACAAATGAAAGCACATTTAATTGAATATGGATATTTTCAACCTAAATCTTCAATTTCCAGGGATTTGGTTGTGCAATTGCTACTGGTTTTAATTGGAGTTAGTTGGCTTTCTTCATTCACCAAATCATATACTTCTGCATGCCACAGAGGGCTCTGAAATCTCTTGAGTTTTCACTTATAGAAGTATTTTATTCAAGTTTCTTTTGGTAACAGAGATTTCATTACTGAATCAGGGGTGCCATCAGAAGGAGAATAAGAGATACGTATCTTTAGACATGATCTGAAATGTCCTACATCTTACAGAAATTACTGTCTGAAGTTCAGTGACACAATAATAAATCAAACCAAACAGCTATGTTAGAACATACATAACCTATGTGGGGGCGTTTTATTTTATTGTTCTAATAAACTTTGAGCTCTACGCATGTTTATGTCAAGATATAATGCTAACTCATGCTTCCATCTGCAGTGAGTAGTTTATAGATCATTACATATGAAGAATACATTAACAGAAGAAAAAAATCTCAGAATGAACACGGACTTATCCTGTATATTCATTTGTTTCACTTTACCCACTAAAAAAAACAAAAACAAAACCAAAAACAAATTATAGTAATTTTTGAGCTAGAGAACGAACCTAGAAGATTATACCAGATAAGTGTGGAGACTCTAATCAGTGAAAACCATAAGCAGAAGGGAAAGAACACAAAAACTGAGATCCCTCTCCAGTATTCAAGCAGGTGGTGGAGGGTTTTCTGAATGAGAGGATTCAACTGAACTATTGTTTGGTCTGTGAACACTAGTTTCTTTTGAAATTATTTGGAATTGTTTTCATTTCCAGAGATTCACTATTATTTTATTGTTTATAAAAAGCATACTTCTGTTTTTTCTACTACTGATTTTCATTGTTCTCTTCCTTGTTGCCCTCATGTGAGAAAGAGAATGATCATTTGCCTTCTGTAAGTGATGATCAGGTTCAAGATCCTCTAAAGAACAGAAAGGTGCACAAGTCCATGGGACCTGAAGAGATCCATCCCTGGGTTCTGAGAGAACTGGCAGATGAAGTTGCCAAGCCTCTATCCATCATATATGAATGGTCAAGACAGTTTGGTGAAGTTCCCGCTAAATGGCAAAGGGGAAACATAACCTCCATTTTCAACAAGGGAAGAAAAAGAAGGTCCAGAGAACTACAGGCCAGGCTATCTCACCTCTGTGCCTGGCAAGATCATGGCAGATCTTCTAGAAGGGCCTACTAAGGCACATGAAAGATAAAGATGGAGTTATTGGTGGTAACCAACATGGTTTCAAACAAGGGTAAGTCATACCTGACAAACTTGTTGGCCTTTTGTAGTGAAGTCACAGAGTCAGTGGATAAAGGAAGGGCAACTGATTTCATCTACCTGGATTTGTGTGAAGCATTTGACACTGTCCCACATGACATCACAGTCAACAAATTGGAAAAAAAATGGATTTGATGGATGGACTACTCTCTGGATAAGAATTGACTGGATGGTCACACTCCGAGAATAGTAGTCAATGGTTCAATGGCCAGGTGGAGACCAATGATGAGTGATATTCCTCAGGGATCAGTGTTGGGACTGGTGTTATTTCACATCTTTTTAGGCAACATGGACAGTGGGATTGAGTGCACTCTCAGCAAGTTTGCAGATGACACCAAGCTGAGTAGAGCAGTTGACACAATAGAGTGTGGAGATGCTATGCAGGGGTACATAGACAGGCATTAGAGGTGCGTGCATGCCAACCTTATGAAGACAAGGCCAAGTGCAAGATCCTGCTTCTTGGTCAGGGTAGTCTCAAGCACAGATGCAGCTTGTGTAGGAAATGGCTTGAGAGCAACCCTGAGAAGAAGGATATGAGGGTGCTGATTGATGAAAGATTCAACATGAGTCAGCAGTGTGTGCTTGCAGCCCAGAAGGCCAACTCTATCCTGGGTTGCATCAAGAGAAGTGTGATCAACAAGTTGAAGAACGCGATTCTGCCCCTCTGCTCTGCTCTCATGAGACCCTACCTGAAGTAGAATCATAGAATCATGGAATCATAGGGGTTGGGACGGACCTCAAGAGATCATTGAGTCCAACCCCTCTGCCAAAGCAGGTTCCCTACACCAGGTCGCACAGGTAGGTGTCAAGGCAGGTCTTGAATATCTCCAGAGAAGGAGATTCCACAACCCCCCTGGGCAGCCTGTGCCAGTGCTCCGTCACCCTCACTGTAAAGAAGTTCTTGCGCACATTTGTGCGGAACCTCCTGTGCTGCAGTTTCTGGCCATACTGTATCCCATTCTCCAGCCTCCTACACAAGAAGGACATGGAGTTTTTGGAGCAGGTCCAGAGGAGGGCCTCAAAAATGATTAGAGGGTTAGAGCAACTCCTCTGTGAGGACAGGCTGAAAGAGGTGGAGCTCTTCAGCCTGAAGAAGAGTAGGTCTGAGGAGATCTTATAGTGGCCTTCCAGTAACAGAAGAGGGCCTACAGGAAAGCAAGGGAGGGACTTTTTATAAGGGCAGGTAGCGACAGGATGACGAGAAATGGTTTTAAACTAGAAGAGGGTAGATTTAGACTAGATATCAGGAAGAAATTTTTTACTATGAGGGTGGTGAGACACTGGAACAGGTTGCCCAGTGAGGTTGATGCCCCCTCCCTGGAAGCTCTCAATGTCAGACTGGAAGGGTCTTTGAGCAACCTGTTCTAGAGAGAGGTGTCCCTACCTATATCAGGGAGGTTGGAACTAGATGATCTTAAAGGTCCCTTCCAACCCAAACCAGTCTATGATTCTATGATTTCTCACTCTCTTTCTCCTTATCTATGGAAAAGTACAAAAATTACTACATTGTTAGTAGGAGCTGGATACCAGTACAGTGATGGCTGGACATCCACAGTGAAATAATACTTGAATGCAACTCACACTGAGTGAAATTGTTTTGATCTTATTCATTTTTTATATTGATTGGTCAAGTGATCAAGACAACCTTTCTAAATTCTGATTAGTTAAGTGAAATTGCATTACTTTTAGAATAAAATAATCATATTCACATTGTAAGATTCGAGAGTGGAGTCACAGATTACTAATCCTATCACTAGGGTAGACTTGGTACTGAATTAAGCAGGTGGCTCAGGCAGCTTGGTGATTGCATCACATTTGTAGAGCTATTTTAAATTATTAAAGCTGGTGTAATTCCAAGCCAACATACACAGTAGTTTAGCTTCCTTAGAAGTATTAAGGGGTGATCAGAAAAATGTGAATAACAGAGTTATATCCATACTTAGATTAATGCAATATTGGAAAGGAAGAACAACTTCACAAAGCCCTTTCTAGTCACAGACAACTGAGATCTCAAAGCTTTGAGTGAGTACATGTCTGAGTTTGAAGCCAGTAAGTTAATAGTAGTTGTATCAAATGACCAAAAATAGAAATGAAGATGAAAACTGTTTATTAAGACAAATGAGATTTTCATTGAAATTATTATCTATTTTGAAGTTTATCAGCAATAGACATAGATAGCACTGATGATATGAATTTAGTGGCCTCCATTCTAAAAAAAAAGAAAAAAAAATTGTATGATGTCCAGGGATTATAATGTCACAGCTAGACAGATAAGATCTGTGTTAATCATTCCATTAGGGAAGATTTCATTTGAAGGGAACTTCATCGGTAATGTAACAACTGCTATTCTCAAGACAAAAAGAGAATTTTCAAAATAAACTATTCTGATTGCTAATGTATATTAATCATTAGCCCAAACCAATATAGTACTTTAACAAATGTACATGAAGTATGCTGCTGTCTCAAATGTACTTGACAAAATAAGGTTTGTCCCACTTAATCTGAATCCTTTTGCAAACTAATTTTTTATTTGGATTAAAAACTGCAAACAACTCTTCAGAAGATTATCAGGTCAATGGTACAAACATTCTATAAGATAGGTTACTACTTCAGTCTTTCAGAAAAGTGGGCATATGATTAAAACAAGCTCAGATTAACTGCATCTAATTTTAGCCACCCTGGTCCCAATATTTTGTAAAAAAGGTTTACGTGTATAAAAAAGTCATGGTAAAAGAGCTTTACTAATACATTACAAGCTTGTTACTTGCTTTCCAAATGCAATAGTAATACATGTACTCTACGAAACTTAATGTAACATTGGCAAATGCATTAACAAAACAAGAAGGGTGAAAGGAACATATATATAATGACACTGTGTAAATCTTGAATTCATTTCAACTTACCTTCTTTTTTTGGTCACTGTGTTCTCAAAATCAGGAAATTCCTTTAAAAAAAAAGAAAAAATATGAAAATCAAACATTTTAAATCAAAATATAATATTTTCATCACTGTAAGGACAATGCAAGATGCTTTTTATGCTCATTTGATGTGTGTTTTTAATATACAGTAATATTCAACAAGTGAAGCTATGGAGGACACAGTGCAGGAAAGAATATATGTAGGTAAGTATCCTGGGTTTTCAGAGGTGTCAATATCAATGGCTCCCAAGAAGTTGACATTGACAGCTGTAATACCCCTGAAAAATCAGAGCACAATACTCTAACCTCAAGAATGGGTATTTCTAGCACATATGATTCTTTGAAATATTGTCTCCAAAATGCAAAGTTTTACGAGGATAAAATGCTCACAAATTACAATGGGATGGGTCTTTCTAATGGACACATAAGGATGTAAGACTATCTAACTCCCTTACGTGCAGAGAATGTGACTCTTTAACTCTCAATGCACTACATGATGTTATGATGTGCAATACCAATACCAAAAATCATAAAACCATGATATCATCCCTCTGTACTCAGCAGTGTTGAGGCCACATCTTGAGCACTGTATTCAGTTTTGGGCACCTCACTACAAGAAAGACATTGAGTCCCTGGAACATGTTTAAAAATGGACAACGAAACTAGTGAGGGGTCTGGAGCTCAAATCTTGTGAGGAACAGCTGAGGGAACTGGGATTGTTTAGTCTGGAGAAGAGAAGGCCCAGTAGAGACATTATTGCTCTCTATTACTAACTGAAAGGAGGTTGTTGCAAGGTGGGCATCGGTCTCCTCTCACACGTAACTAGCAATAAGACTAGAGGGAATGGCCTCAAGTTGTGCTGGGACAGATTCCAGTTGGACGTTAGGAAATACCACTTCTCTGAAAGAGTAGTAGTGCCTCCAAAGATGCACTGGAATGGGCTGCTCAGGAAAGTAGTGGAGTCACTGATACTGGAGATGCTTTAGATGATGCACTGAGGAACATGCTTTAGTGGAAACTATTGGTGATAGGTGGATGGTTGGACTGGATGATATCAGAGGTCTTTTCCAAACTTGGTNGCTGTTTAAGTCAGCCTGAGTGGTACAAAAACAGAATAAAATACTGGGCTTGAAGCAAGATCATACAGCTGCAGGGACCCAGCTGCTGGGCTCATACCTGCTTTTGATGAGTGTTTTTTGGCCGAATATCTGCTTGAATGTTCTTTCATCATCTGCTTCCTGTTCTCCCCTTGTGCTGCTCAGAAATTCTCAGGACTTAGTTATCTGGGTCATAATGGATTATCTAGTTCTTTTTTGGAGACCAAGTATCATGGGCTGGCAAGTGTAGAGTCTAGTACTTTCTTTAAATAATAATAAAAAATAAAAAGTAAAATAAAAAAGGAAAGAGATTGCAAGATGTGGAATGGAAAAGAAACGTTATGTGTGTGTTGAAAGACTGAACAAAAGAGTACCTCACTCTGCAAGGAATGCTGTAATTTCTCACTTCACTTGGAATTTGAAGTTAATTTTAACTTTAAGAAAATCAGAGGATGTCATTCTGGGGCAGAAGAGATCTCTGATCGCAATACTATTTTGATATCTCCTAAGACAGAGTATCAAAGCAATGTACCACTTTCATATATATTTCTTCCAACTTGGAAAGCAGAAACTGGGGTAAAAAAGTCCATGATGAATATCATTTAGATCTGCTGGGCTACAAGACACATTTTAAAAAATAACATAAAAACATTAATTTAAAGACTTATTTCTCATATTCTGAAATCTATTTTTTTTTCCTTTATGTAGTNAAGCAAGATCATACAGCTGCAGGGACCCAGCTGCTGGGCTCATACCTGCTTTTGATGAGTGTTTTTTGGCCGAATATCTGCTTGAATGTTCTTTCATCATCTGCTTCCTGTTCTCCCCTTGTGCTGCTCAGAAATTCTCAGGACTTAGTTATCTGGGTCATAATGGATTATCTAGTTCTTTTTTGGAGACCAAGTATCATGGGCTGGCAAGTGTAGAGTCTAGTACTTTCTTTAAATAATAATAAAAAATAAAAAGTAAAATAAAAAAGGAAAGAGATTGCAAGATGTGGAATGGAAAAGAAACGTTATGTGTGTGTTGAAAGACTGAACAAAAGAGTACCTCACTCTGCAAGGAATGCTGTAATTTCTCACTTCACTTGGAATTTGAAGTTAATTTTAACTTTAAGAAAATCAGAGGATGTCATTCTGGGGCAGAAGAGATCTCTGATCGCAATACTATTTTGATATCTCCTAAGACAGAGTATCAAAGCAATGTACCACTTTCATATATATTTCTTCCAATTTGGAAAGCAGAAACTGGGGTAAAAAAGTCCATGATGAATATCATTTAGATCTGCTGGGCTGCAAGACACATTTTAAAAAATAACATAAAAACATTAATTTAAAGACTTATTTCTCATATTCTGAAATCTATTTTTTTTTCCTTTATGTAGTACCATCTACGTCTGCACAGCTCTGACCACAGTAACTTAAAAAATACCAACCAGTTTACATGATGAAAAGCAGAAACACCTACTACATAAAATGATGCAAACACATAACTGACAATTTTATATTTTTTTCCTTCTCTTGGTAAAATTCATCATACATTTTTTAAGCTTCTTCAGAGAGTGCATTAGGAAAAGGCTGTTTTATAGCACTGAGGTTATTTTAGCAGAGTGCAGGAGGTCCCACTAGTATCTGGACACCTGTGAATGCTAATAATTGTATGCACTTCCACACAACATTTTTGCAAGCATAGTTTCCCTCTCAGATACTGTAGGCAGATCAAAAGAGTTCTACAACAAGTTCTAACTTTTACCCTGAAATATTGCAAGCAATGCAAGACAGACTTTTTACTGAAATAAAAAACAAAACCCTCAGCATGTCTTGGGACAAATCTTTTCAATGTTTCTAAAGAAATGGTTAAAAAATGTTGAAAAAATTAAAAAGAATAGCATCAACATCTCATTTTTAAATATCAACTTTCCTATTTCAAAAAGGCTTGTTAAAGGAAGCACTACGCATGAAGGTCAGAGACCACACAGAGGATGTTGTGAAGTTAGAATGTCTATGTGAATCGGGGCAAAAACTGGAGATATGGCATTCTCTGAAGTTCAGTGTAGTCTTATAACTGGAAAGATTCTTAATTCAGGTCTTGATAAGCCAAATACCTGGTGTGGAACATGTAGGTTTAATATTTGCTCTGCAACTTGAAACAAATGCTTGAGCACCGGTTTCCTAAAGTGCAGCAAAAGATGCATGTATAACATCACTTTGCATGTTGTGGCAATACTGAAGAATTCATAGATATCAGAAGACGCAGTGTCACCATGGAATAAGATGGTGGGCTTCAGTGGACATTTAAAAATGTCACCTTTTATTCAGTGCACCTCTTCTTGTGATGCCTGAATCAGCTGTCTAATATGGGGTACAAAAATACATTATTCTTGTTAGTACTTACTTTTTTTTAAGTTTCTACAGTACTTGAATATACTATAGAATCCTATAACTATAATCTTTAATTAAGAATTAAGGAGTTTTGCAAACATGTTTTACCTTAATTTGTGAAGTAAGATTCATCTAAAATTGCATCTCTACATTCTCCGAAGGTTGTCATTGCCTTTTCTATGGAAACTAGAAGAGTTTCCTTATCCCAAATGCGGATGATTAATTTCTTAAAAATAAACTAAATGTATATCGAAACTCGGTATTATGAAATTGCAATATAGTCCTTTCCTCCCTGCTTTCATCAAATAGCTCTGAATTAAGAAATGAGTCCCTGTGGTGTTTGCATGTAAGCTGAAAAAGCTAAAGCACCTCTGTTTGTTAGACTTAGAAGCAGGGAAATAATTACTTCAGATAACTAGCCCTCTTCCTTCCCCCAGTGGAATTAAATGCCGATTATAAAGTAGGCAAGGTAACTGCCTGTGGTTTTGCTGACTATAACTTAGAAAGACTGTTAAATTACTTGATGTTTTTTCTGATATACAGGATAGTCAATTGTTTCACAGTTAGCAGTTGAAAAATACGTGGACATTTGCAATTGCAATCTGACACAAAATGTATGAAAGTAGTTTTAATATTGAAGACTTTTCTTGTGAAGCTTAAGACAGGTCATGATGTAGAAGATGAAGAAATTCAGTTTCTGAGTTAACACCACTGTTAGAGACAAAGTGTACCCACGTAATTCATTATGAACTTTTGGCTACCAGCTGTATTTGAGGAAGACTTGATTCAACATTACTTTAGATAAGGTTCAGAAACAGCTCTGTAAATTTAGGTTTTACTCCCTGCTTGAGAATACAGCTGAAGCTGATCAACAGAGAAAGTAATCCAGAAGTAAACAGACATACCCCTGTGAGAATTAAAATCAATGGACAAGCGTGTATAACAGGCATAAGCCATTACAAGAAGAACCCAGATTGGGTACACAAAACATTTCATATACTAAACAAGATAGAGTATATGAAAGATTATTCTTCATCCGGACTGTATTGTTTGTGCCTGTATTTGGCCAGAAGCAAAAATAATCACTGTTCAGAAAGGTGTCCAAAGAGTGTGTTCTCTGAATTATGTCCTGCACAGCTCCAGTTGCCACTACATCCTGTATTTTCCATGTCTCTGGTGGAACATCACAGCCCAGCTACAACTGAGACAAATCACAAGAGACAAGATAACTGCAAGAAAATAACTGCTTTGCTGCAGCAGGAGGAAAAATTTCCACTAGCTCTAACTTCTGCCTTTTGAGTTGAAGGGAGCAGAATTTGAATGGCTGCTATGTTGATTTACAAAGTCATATGGAAAAAGGGAAGGGGGAAAAACCTCCCAAGAAAGAGAAGTTTCATATCAAGCTGCACCACCCTGAGGAAATTTAACAGCCCTGTGGAATCTACATGGCCATGGCTCAGCTGATCATTTAAGCATACACTCAAGCCCATACCCATTAGCGATGCACTTAAGTATATGCATTACTGAATAATGATAGATGGCTGAACCAGGGCCCGAGGGAGCCAATAATGCTCTGAATTTATCATGCTATAGGGGCCGCCCTGCAGCATGGAACTAAGTGACGGAATTAAAAATGGGAGAGAAGTACAAATGGGCTCAGTTAATAAGCTTAACGGCTTCATCCAAGGTGTAGGTCTAATAACTCACATGCTAGAAATAGCAGATAAGATTACACATAGTCCTTTGGCCTTAGCAGCATTTTTCCATAGGTCTTACTGCTGACGCGTCATCACTAATCTTGTTTTCCATTTCTAGAGAGTATTTTATAAATAACCATGTTGATTCTACAGCTAGCACAGTGACACAGCATTGAGCTGTTATTTTTAGGTAAGTGTTGAGCTGAATATTCTCTCAAAGCATAAAAAATAAAGCTCACAGCCAGTCTTATGGGGCTTCTTGTTAATATTTAGTGAGCCAGCAGATTGCTTCCCACTTACCCTTGCTTTTACTGATGATGAAATTTAAATTTATGATGAATAAATGTGCCATCACTAAAATATTCCCTTTAGGAAAACACAAATATATGGTAAGAGTTAGCAGACATGAAAGTGCTGGATTCTTCTGTTCACTGCTGTGTATGTATCTTCATAGACAAGGCACTGTCACAAAAACAGCACTGAGTAATATGAGAACAATTTTCTTCAATTTTTTTTTCAGATTTTTTTTTCAGATTAATATCTAACACTTACATTAGCGACGTATCTGCTTCTTTAGGTAGAAAATAAATATAAATAAAATGAAAATTAAGCTGCGTTGAACAGGTTGTTTACTTCTATTGGGTTTAAAATTTATGAAGCCTCACTATATATTGAAACAACGAAGAGTTTGAAGGAAAACTGCCAAATCAGAAAACAGAGCAAACTAAGGAAAATGCAAGAAATAAAAAGCCTGAGGTCACTGCATCTTTAATACTTAGTTTTATACATTGTAATTAACCTAGTGGCCAGCACAGTGTTACGGATCTGACTCTACTATACCTTGGCAAGGTGAAGGATAAGCCACAGTAGTTATCTTTTGAAAGATATTGTGTCACATCCTGATCAAAAACCAAAGAACAAGTCTACTCTTAATTTTCAGTTCACTTTGTCTAAATCCAGTTCCCAGAAGATAAGCATAGGACAAAGAAATAGCATAGCTGCCATTAGCTGGCCAGCTGGCTTGAGGTCATACAGAAAGGGAAACATTCTAAATAGATGGAGGAAGTGAACTATAATGTCCTACATTCATTAGAAGAATAGCACGTTTCAGTACTGTTGTGTAGCACAGTCCTAGTCAAATAGCTAGATCTTCACACATCTGATGTACTACAAGCATGCTATGATCAGGTCATAGCCATATTTCACGACCATGATTAAAGCCACTTAGGTGAAATGATGTAGAAGTGGCTCATTTTTATAGTAACGAGGTCATAACCAGATAATGGGGAGAAACCTGTCACACAGGAAAGCATCTCCCACTTAGTGCAATGAAACTATAACTAAGGCACATCTCAGAGCTCAGGCTCACAGATCTGTGCTGATGTAACAAGGCCTTTTGTGATCTCAGCGTTACTATGCTTTCAAAACCAAATCATTGCACAAAGCATCAGGATGATTATCCGGAAAAGGGCATGCAAGTAAGATGGGTCTGGGAAGAATAAGCAATTTCCATTCCTTCAGGATTCAACAAATGCATGCAACAATTCCCCTGGCATTTTCTTTTCCCACTTGTTCAAATGCTCTCTCCACAGAAGTTCCATTTACAAACCTGCTTTGTGACACTGCAACATCTTAGGCCAAGCAGATTTGTTGGTATATGGTAAATAAGCCACAGTATGCAAGGGTAAAGCCTGGCATATTTGTGCAAGCAGGACAGTCTCTCTTCCTTTAAGAATGAACATTCTGGTTTCTTTTTATTCCTTCATCAGGCTGCAACATATGTGACTATTTTGAGAAGTTAGAGATAGTAGTTACAAATAAAGGAGACGTAAAATAAATAAATAAATAAATAAATGAGGAGAATTAAATAAAATAGATTATTTAATGAAATAAATGAGATTGTCAGATGTAATATTATTCCTATAATTCCTATTACTTAGGAAGAAAAAATTACAGAAGACAATTTCCTTCCCATGTTCACCCAATGATTTTTTATCAAACGAAATGATTATTTTACAAAGGCATTTTACAAAACAAATGTATTTTTGTTAATAAAAAGGACAGCTAAAGACGTAGATAAAGACATTGAAACCAGGTGATTGGGTACAGGGAGGAAATAGGAACACTAGCTGTAAAGATCTTAAATATTTTGAACTAGCAGCTGAGCCACTTGAACACAGATGAGTCAGGATACACAGTAATGACTTTTTTTTCAAAATCTACTTCATACTTCACAATTATAGTTTACTTACCAAAGACATAGACCTATCAGGCAGTCCACAGTTTGCACGTGTGCTCACTGGAGTGCTGGGCTGGCTGGAAGTACTGGTTGTGTCCTTGGGTTCTTGATGTTCTGGGACAGGCTCATACAAGCTGTCCATTGAACCCTCCTAAAATAGATAGAAACAGACTTATAAAGAACATTTGTAAACCCACTTTAAAAAGAAACAAACAAAAACATTTATTTTGCGTGATTTGTAAAATGTAAATAATGATTTTTCTCCATTGTCTTTCAAAATACTTCATTTCCTCTTTCTCTAAAAAACATATAATACTTATAATAAGTACCAGAATTTTGGAGTTTACAATTATTAAAACACCTACTCCACAGACTGGCAGGAATAAATTTGAGGGTACAGTGAAAATTGCTTGCCTGTCCAGAAGGAGTTAAATCAGACGTATATAGTCTCCTGAATACTATGTGAAAATTTCTATGCAAAGTATAAATTGATTTATATTTAATACTCATTATTTATGGGAAACTGTTAATTTGGTGCAAAAAGGTAACCCTACTCCACAGATGTTAACAGAAACAATGCTTTCAGATCCCAGAATTTTAGCCATGATTTAGGCCCCCAAAATCATGATAATGGCTTGAAATGAATTAAAAATTCATTACATCTGCATTCAAATATTTGAATTTTCTGTGATAATATACATGTAAGGATTCTTTTTCTCCAACAAGAATACAAACATTTAAACATAAGACAAGATTTTCATATTTATTCTATAACTCCAGGAGACAAATACTTCATGTATGTATCACCGCTCCACAGTTCAAGACCTAAATGAAAGCAGATGGCAAAACGAAGACACTTAGTAGTAAACATAGATTTTAGGTGTCATCACTTCATTCACTGTGTTCAGTATTTTCCCAGTGAATTTTACTCACTGACTTTAACTGCATTAATTAAGGAATACATCAGATTTTTTGCAGTATGGCAAAACAGAATAATGCAATTGAAAATAAGGTGATATATAATTAAAATATTTATTCCTCTAGCAAAGAAGATAAACAGATGCAGATTTGAAGCTAGGCTGCTAATACGTATTGTTTTACAGGCAATATTATTTACTGGTGAAACAGAGGTTCAAACACACTACTTATTTTTGCAACCACAGTTGCAAAACTGTGTCTATCTGTGGAACTTCATTTGCTGCAATCTACTAGAGTTTTGTTAAGCCAAGATAAATGTTGTCTGAGAAATATTACAGTTTGAACCTCTGGGAAATACTTCAGTTACATACCAGAATTGGTTCTAGTTGCTAATGAGTTCATGCTTCCTGGTAAAGTAGTGCATAGCATGCTACTCATTGTGCACCTAACAGCCTGGTGTTTGACAACAACTCTGTTTATTTCTGCTTGGATCTGGCCAAATATTAAGAGTTTTGTCTGCCCAACACTTGTGTTCCCTAAATAGGAGAGCCTACCAAAAAGAGTTGCTTGACCACTGGCATGGAAAGGTGACTAAGAAGAGAGAGGGAAGGGGGGAAAGAGAGGAGGGGGAATATAAAAGGAGTGTGATGAAGTCATAGAGGAGAGCATGAGAGGGTGCTCACTCAGGAAAGAGAAAGCCTGTGCAGGAAAGATGGAGTGTGGGCAGGTGAGTCTAGAAAAGTAGAGTATGCAGAAAATCACAGAGTCACAGAATTGTAGGGGCTGGAAGGGACCTTCAGAGACCATCTAGTCCAACCCACCGTGCCAAAGAAGGCTCCCCACAGCAGGCTGCACAGATAGGCAACCAGAAGGGCCTTGAATATTTCCAGAGAAGGAGACTCCTTCACCCTTACTGTGAAGAAGTTAGTTCACATATTGGTATGGAATTTCCTATGCTCCAGTTTATGGCCATTTCTCCTTGTCCTGTCCCCACAGACCGCTGAAAAAAGGTTGGTCATGTGCCTTTGTCCCTCACACTTAAGAATTTGTAAACACTAATACTAAAGATCCACTCTGAGTCTTCTTTACTCAAGGCTGAACAGATCCAGGTCACTCAGCCTTTCCCCATAGGAGATATACTCCAGGCCCTTTATCACCTCTGTGGCCCTTCTCTGGACTCTCTCCAGGGGACCCCTGTCTTATGTGTACCAGGGAACCCAGAACTCGACACTCCAGGTGAGGCTTCACCAGGGCAGAGTAGAGGGGGAGGATCGCCTCCCTTGACCTGCTGGCCATGCTTCCTTCAATGTACCCCAGGATACCATTGGTCTTCTTGGCCACCAGGGCAAACTGCTGGCTCATGGCCAGTCTGTCATCCACCAGGATTCCCAGCTCTTTTTCCTCTCCAGCAGGTCATGCCCCAACCTCTACCGATACTTGCAGTTATTCCTCCTGAGGTGTGGGACCCTACGCTTAGTCTTGTTGAATCTTACACGGTTCCACTCTGTCTAATTCTCCAGCTTGTCAAGGTCTCACTGAATGGCAGCACAGCCTTCTGGTGTGTCAGACACTCCTCCCAGCTTTGTTTCATCAGCATACTTGCTGTGGGTGGACAGTATCCCCTCATCAGCGTCATCAATGAAGATACTGAATACGATCCAGCACTGACTCCTGGGGAGCACCACTAGTTACAGGTCTCCAGCCAGACTCTGCACTGCCAATCACCACTCTCTGAGCTCTACCAGTCAGTCAGTTCTCAGTTCACATCACCATCCACTCATCCATCCCACACTTTCTCAGCCTTTTTATTAGGATGAATAAAAGATCAAGCACTTGATCCTGTGGAAAGGACTGAAATTTAGATGGCTTCAAGAACATCACTGGTTTTCTGGGACTGCTTTCTAAATTTCTATAATATCAAATAAAAACATAGGAACCAAATAAAAGAAAAGAGGGGCGGCATATCTCCAAAGAGGATGTCAAAATCAAGAGAAAGCAAATGGGGAAGAAATGAAGAGAATGAGAATGAGTGGGAAAGAACAAGAGAAATGGAGAATAAGTGACAGAAAGGAGAGCAGCAAGGAAAAAAAAGGCATCTGAATCTATGATTCTATGTGGGTATAAGAGAAAGAAAGATTGCAAGAAAAGATGCAAGGTCACAAGAAAGGGGGTGAGATCACAAGAATGGGAGTTATCATAAATGTTGCGTGGATATGAGAAGATGCTTAAGAGTGCAAGAAAAGGAGTGAGGTTGTGGGAAAGGGAATGAGAACACGGAAGTGTGTTTTTGTACATGGGACAGCACAAGTTCATGTGGGATAGAAATTGAGTGACAGAGAGCTAGATGGTGAGGAGCTGGACAGAGGTAGCAAAGACCTCCAAGAAAGAGCCTGTAATCCTGCCCCTTGCCCCCAAGATCAATCAGTGAGAGAAAATTCTTTACAGATTCGAGCTGGAGCAGACTTAGAATTTATTCAGTTCTTTAGTAGTTCTGAGCACATTAAACAGCACAAGGCAATGCAAGAGATAACAGGAAAAAAATAGTTTTATTTTGTAGTGCCTGTTACTTTCCCTTCATGGCAGAAAAGATCCTAATTTGGAGCTAGAGGAAAATAATTGTCTGCAGTTCTTTACTTTGCATGATATCACTATCACCATGTGCAGAGACTACATGGATCGTAAGGTGAAGAGAAAAACAGTTGTTTCAGTTTATAACATTAAATGTAATATGTTTTATACTGACTTGTCAGCACATCTTTCAACCAAATACCAAAATAAAACACAACCGGTTTTACACTACTGAAAATTACAAAGACTATTAGACTTTCACTTGTTACTTAAGTTCCTTACATATCCACTTTTAGATATGGAAACTTTCCTGAAATTCATTTTTAATTTGAACCAGAAACACATCTGGTTGTACCTCTCTTAGCAAATTAAATTATGAACAAGAATGGTCCAAGACACTGTAATGTGATCCTCTGCACTGGCGTCCCCTTGCCAGAACAGTCCCTTGCTTACACTTCTCTTAGAACAACTAAAAGACATGCAAACTACTCCTAAGCACAGGAGTAGTTCTTGAAACACCACTGAGATGATACACAGTAGTCAGATTGTATGCAGCCACTTTGTTTTGGAGACTTTGCTAGAACAAACCTATGTTACTGAGTACCAAGAAGTCTCAATATCTGGGCATACTCCTGGACGTGTGTATTTTTTTAAGAGTTGCAGTCTCCTTTCTTGTGGCTCCAAAAGTAGGGAAATAACTAAAACCCTGTTATCTGTGCTAAGTGCATGTTCAAAATCAAGGAGGGTCCCATCAAAGGAGAATATTCTGCTGTTTCCAGGAAGAATGTTGCCAAATAAGTAATAACAGTATACTTTCTCAGAAGAAAAGAACCACCCAGACCGGGATTAATTAACAGAGTGTTCCAAGTGAACTGATGCTAGCAGCAGAGTATTGATGCTAACCTGATGATTAAAGACTTGATATGGGANCTGAGCTCTACCAGTCAGTCAGTTCTCAGTTCACATCACCATCCACTCATCCATCCCACACTTTCTCAGCCTTTTTATTAGGATGAATAAAAGATCAAGCACTTGATCCTGTGGAAAGGACTGAAATTTAGATGGCTTCAAGAACATCACTGGTTTTCTGGGACTGCTTTCTAAATTTCTATAATATCAAATAAAAACATAGGAACCAAATAAAAGAAAAGAGGGGCGGTATATCTCCAAAGAGGATGTCAAAATCAAGAGAAAGCAAATGGGGAAGAAATGAAGAGAATGAGAATGAGTGGGAAAGAACAAGAGAAATGGAGAATAAGTGACAGAAAGGAGAGCAGCAAGGAAAAAAAAGGCATCTGAATCTATGATTCTATGTGGGTATAAGAGAAAGAAAGATTGCAAGAAAAGATGCAAGGTCACAAGAAAGGGGGTGAGATCACAAGAATGGGAGTTATCATAAATGTTGCGTGGATATGAGAAGATGCTTAAGAGTGCAAGAAAAGGAGTGAGGTTGTGGGAAAGGGAATGAGAACACGGAAGTGTGTTTTTGTACATGGGACAGCACAAGTTCATGTGGGATAGAAATTGAGTGACAGAGAGCTAGATGGTGAGGAGCTGGACAGAGGTAGCAAAGACCTCCAAGAAAGAGCCTGTAATCCTGCCCCTTGCCCCCAAGATCAATCAGTGAGAGAAAATTCTTTACAGATTCGAGCTGGAGCAGACTTAGAATTTATTCAGTTCTTTAGTAGTTCTGAGCACATTAAACAGCACAAGGCAATGCAAGAGATAACAGGAAAAAAATAGTTTTATTTTGTAGTGCCTGTTACTTTCCCTTCATGGCAGAAAAGATCCTAATTTGGAGCTAGAGGAAAATAATTGTTTGCAGTTCTTTACTTTGCATGATATCACTATCACCATGTGCAGAGACTACATGGATCGTAAGGTGAAGAGAAAAACAGTTGTTTCAGTTTATAACATTAAATGTAATATGTTTTATACTGACTTGTCAGCACATCTTTCAACCAAATACCAAAATAAAACACAACCAGTTTTACACTACTGAAAATTACAAAGACTATTAGACTTTCACTTGTTACTTAAGTTCCTTACATATCCACTTTTAGATATGGAAACTTTCCTGAAATTCATTTTTAATTTGAACCAGAAACACATCTGGTTCTACCTCTCTTAGCAAATTAAATTATGAACAAGAATGGTCCAAGACACTGTAATGTGATCCTCTGCACTGGCGTCCCCTTGCCAGAACAGTCCCTTGCTTACACTTCTCTTAGAACAACTAAAAGACATGCAAACTACTCCTAAGCACAGGAGTAGTTCTTGAAACACCACTGAGATGATACACAGTAGTCAGATTGTATGCAGCCACTTTGTTTTGGAGACTTTGCTAGAACAAACCTATGTTACTGAGTACCAAGAAGTCTCAATATCTGGGCATACTCCTGGACGTGTGTATTTTTTTAAGAGTTGCAGTCTCCTTTCTTGTGGCTCCAAAAGTAGGGAAATAACTAAAACCCTGTTATCTGTGCTAAGTGCATGTTCAAAATCAAGGAGGGTCCCATCAAAGGAGAATATTCTGCTGTTTCCAGGAAGAATGTTGCCAAATAAGTAATAACAGTATACTTTCTCAGAAGAAAAGAACCACCCAGACCGGGATTAATTAACAGAGTGTTCCAAGTGAACTGATGCTAGCAGCAGAGTATTGATGCTAACCTGATGATTAAAGACTTGATATGGGAAAGCATTATAGTAAAAATAACTACCTTAATTGAAGGGCTATAATAATCTCTTTCACAGATTTGTAGAATGTTGTCATTTTGTAGACAGGCTATCAAAACATAGAGATTGGAGACATAACTTCTTGCAATTGATACAAAATCAGTGCTTAATCTGAGCACCTCTCTATGTCCAGAAACATGTGCATCTGACATGTTAAGCACCATTAGGAGGAAAAAAACATTGCAAATTTGGAGACTATGGTTGACATTTGAACATTTTATGTCTACAAAAACTGAGAAATTTATGCTTTAGATTGTTTTGTAAAACGGGAAATGAACACAAGGTTTTGAAAGAAAATTTAATTTTTCTGCAGATTTCTTGAGATCAAGGTAAGGAAAGTAATGCAAAGTTGACCCCAATTTACAGGCCAAATGATTATGAAGTTAAGTCAGGAGAAGATGTACTGCTGGGGAAACATCCTATGCTGGAGCGATGCCACCACCACCAGTAATAATAATGATGATGATGATGATGATGATGATGATAATAATAATAGGAAGTCACCTTATAGCCACCTAGTGAATCTTGACTGTCTTCAACCTCCTTGATACCACTTGCAGTACTGACCTGTCACATTGCGTTTCTCATGCTAAAAATCTATCTCATTAGTATAGACAGGTTAAAAAGCAAATCCAAAGAAAGTCAAATCTGTCAGTATAAACCAGTATTGTTCCTTTAACTACTACTTGTTCCACCACTTCGAATAAGACAAAAGCTGCTTCTACCATGCCTTTAAACAAAACATTCTTGGCATTCCCTAAGATTATAGCTTTATTCAATATGCCCAGGAGGGGATAAAATTACTGTTCGACCTATAAAACAATGTATTTAAAATATGTATTCATGTGTATGCACACACTCACTGCAGTCAGTCTTCTCAATCTATGTGAGGAAAACACTCATGAGATTTCAATTTTTGCAAAGCATTTTCGGTTCCATTTGGCAGCAGTCAAAGATTCTCTTCTTTGGTTTGAAGTTCAATTCTCACTCCAAGTATTCACTTGATATAAATCAGAAGTTATTTCAATTGATATATGTCCATTTACATCTGCAAACCTACTGGTTCCTCTAGTGTCTTTTAATGTTTTGAAACCTAATTATTTTGTTATGTACTATTTTTGACTTGCTTTTCTTGAAGATAAAAGTATCCTCATATCATGTTTGCTAGCTCAACCACTGTACTGCCAGACTTTTCACAGCCACAGACTGACATGGTAAAAGTAGTCAGTGTACATACTTGGGTCACTAGCTCATTCCCAAGCTAGACAATCTGATTACAGAAAGCAATTGCACCATGTTGCATGCATAGGGAGAAGTACACAGGGCTCTGTTTTTTTATGAAATACAGAGCCATGATAGTGAGTTCTGAATTATCTTTAGATCTTGATAACTTGTGAGATGTTTTGCCAGCTGCTCAAGAGATTACTGCGGCGGACAGAATGGCTCCCATGGAAAGCTTGTAAAGAAAGGAGGTTATCTTCTTAGCAGCAATCTTTAAACAGAACTAATTATTTCATTACAGAAATTATCATGGCTGTAGCTTTCACTTGTCTGAACCATCCATAATTACTGCTGTCAGTATGTCTCTCACAGAAACTTTAGTTGCTGCATACCCTCTGTAACAGAGAAACTATGACCCGACTTACTCTCACCCACACAGTCTATCCTCCTCTGTGTCCAAAGCTGATTTCTCAACTGATACAGCAAGCAGCACTTACTTAAAAGGTGAACAATGTAGAAAGCAAGAAGCTGCCCCAGTGGAACAATAAAAAAAATGATAGAACAATTCTGCCCCAAAGGACTGTAGAAATGAGTGTTTTCAAGCTCTTACAGGCTGTACCACAAAGCCATAGCTAACTTAGAACAAATTCACAGGTATTCACACTAATCTGTGATCAAAAGTCTTCCTGAATTAGCATGAAATTATTTTTTAAGAGGGGACATTGTTCCAGAATCCCAGTATATCATTACACTTTAAGTACTCCAAAACAGCTTTTAATCCTTACAATCTGGAGAGCACCCATACTCAATGGTAAGACAGCATAAGCAACCAGCAACAATGGTACACAAAGCAGTTCCCTTATTTGAATTTGTATCAGTGTGGTTTTAGTACTGATCTTTATTTTATTATTTAAACACATGGGGAAGATACACTAAACAGCTGTACAACAGATGAAAAAAGGGGCAAATAGATCTCCTTTGCAGTGTAAGTACAGAAAATATACTCAGCTAATTACCACTACTAATACTGAGTATTGGTACTGGCAGATGGTTAAAGTCTGAAAGCAGAAACAGTTTCTGTGGATTTCCTATCCTCATTTACCTGTTCATTCTGACCAGTTGTCTTGGAGTAAGAAAGAAGGAAAAAAGAAGGGAAGAAATAAGAAAGGAAGAAATAAGAAAGGAAGAAAGAAAGGAAGAAATAAGGAAGGAGGAAGGAAGGAATTAGGAAGGAAGGAATTAGGAAGGAAGGAAGGAAGGAAGGAAGGAAGGAAGGAAGGAAGGAAGGAAGGAAGCAAGGAAGGAAGGAAGGAAAAGAAGCAAAGAAAATCTGGAAAGGTTCTTAGATACTTAGATTCTTAGATCAGCTCCTCTGTCCTTGAGTACATAACGCCATATGACTCAGTCAGCTCAGATGGCTGTGTATTCATGCCTGACTACTAGAAAACTAAGGCTTGAAAAGCTCTAGAAGTTTTTCTAGACTACTGTAAAAGGAAATCAAAGACCACTATTTCGAACAGAATATAGAATACATGTATTCAGCAACTATAAGACATGAGATATTGTACTGTGCTAGGTCAAATGCCTTGTGTTTAAATCCGTAGATTTTTCTAACAGTCACAGTACTTTAATTATAAATCTTTTCCTTCATCTTATTTTCTCTGAATCATGTTTTGTCATGTGTAATTTCACAGATCACAGAACTGTAGGGGTTGGAAGGGACCTCCAGAGATCATCCAGTCCAACCCCCTGCCACAGCAGCTCCCTAGCCCAGGTTGTACAGGTAGGTGTCCAGGTGGGTCTTGAATGTCTCCAGAGAATGAGACTCCACCACCTCTCTGGGCAACCTGTGCCAGTGCTCCGTTACCCTTTCTCATATGTAAAGTCTTTCCTCTATACTAGAGAATCTCACTGTCACTACACAATCCTTGCACAACTGGTGATGTGAAACCTTGATTTTGTTCCTTCCATACACACCCACCAGTTCAGATTACAACTCAGCAACCCAGTAAAGAAAAATGTGCACTGGTACACTTAC
Organism: Odontophorus gujanensis; assembly: GCA_013399175.1. Taxonomy (NCBI): domain Eukaryota; kingdom Metazoa; phylum Chordata; class Aves; order Galliformes; family Odontophoridae; genus Odontophorus; species Odontophorus gujanensis. The sequence goes on from VXAB01003470.1 coordinate 70,886, forward strand.
CAGAGAGAAGCAGAAAAGATTCATGTTGTTATTGAGATCCACTCCAACACATCAAAATTCTGCTCCAAAGAACTCCTGCTGCACAATGCAGCTCCTCCTTGCTCTCCCAGCTGTTTGTACATTTCTCCCTGGAGATTACTGTGAGATAAAATCCCTGCAATAATCCACTGGATTCAGAGCCCATTATCAAATGAGACAGGCTTTCTCAGGACAGTACAAGCAGTTTTCTGAATTAATGAACAATGTTCACCCACAGAACAAAAGCATGGTCTGAATGATTGTGATGAACAAAGGATATGTTCTCTTGCAGGTTGTTGTTTCCACTTAGTTTCTAATGTAACACAAACAAAATCACTTACAGCCTTACGGCCACTGGAATATATAGCTAACTCAGGCAAATCTTCTCATCTTGCTCATATTTTCCAAAGGTAGAAAAATTCTTGGACTAAGCTACATTTTTATGCAGACCAACTAATTCATGAAATACAGAAGCTGTTGTTGAATGTACCATACTTATGAAACCTATGTACCATTATCAAACGGTAGCAAAAAAAAAAAAAAAAA